>JBBGBA010000089.1:0-244476 GCA_038088335.1 Mesorhabditis sp. LJ9110
TGCCAGCAGATGGTGACATGAAGAAGGGGCAAAAATGCGCTTCCTCTCCCCCCCCCCTTTTTTTTTGCTGCTGGGCCACATGCCCCCCGAACAGCCGGATTCCGGTCGTTCTCGAGCCCTCGGCGGCTCTATGTAATTATTTTTGTCTGCAAGCAAACATAAATAAATATTTGACTTTTGGTTTCGCTAGGAAGCTTTGTAGCTTTTCAAATTAGCCGTGACGTTCCAATTTGGAATGGTTTGATTTATAAAGAAAACTGTTGGGATTTAGAGATACCTTTCACCTCAAATGAAAGATAAATTTTGGCTATCGTTCCCTCACTCCCTCTCGCCTCTCTCTCTCTCTCTCTCTCTCTCTCTTCCTTCCTCATTCTGTCATTCTCTCATTCCTCTCTCGCTCTCTCTCCCTCTCCTCCCTCGGTTTTTATATTCATTCCAACGCTTCGTATTTGGTAAATATTATCTTTTTTTTTGACTCAATGGATCTAGAGAACGTTTGCTGATGTCAAACTGATACTTCGAATAAAAATTTTGAGTTCGATTCATTAAATGTTGCCAAAAACCTCGAAACCCTCTCCTCCATTGTCCATATTCATTCCAACCACCATACAATATTCATTGCAAGCATCGGTTTTCCTCCCACCTGCCTCTTCCCGGCGAAAAAATCTTCTAGCATTGTTACCGGCCGATTCTTGGGTGGTGAAAGGTTTTTGAAAAGAGGCTCAACTGAGTAACGGTTCGACTAATCCGGTAAACGGCATTCGGGCAACCGGTTCTCTCACCGGTATGCCGGCCTCCCGATTTCTTTGTGGTTATTTTTCGAATGAAATACGCGGCTGTGCCGGTGTATTGGAATGTGGGCGCGTAGGGGAAATTTAAAATTTTCTCAATTAATTTGCAACTTTATAAAGCTGTAATTCTAATATTTTAATTTTCATGCCAAAATAATTACGTTCGAATGTGTATACTGAAGTGTTTTTGTAATTTGTTCGTCGTTAATTTTCAAGCCCTAACTTTATCAACCCGTAAACTAACCCTTCAGCTCTCTTTTTAACCGCCTTTCCAAAACAGTCGAAATCCCGCGCCTCCGTGCTAAAATGTTTTTTGTTGTCCGATGGCACGAAGCCAGATTTGATATCTCGAGTGCCAGCAATACCCTACAGACCCCGCTTTTAGCGACCTTACCCCCTAAAATTTCCCACTTTTTATGATGCGATCGACGTTCCCTCGTCACTCAAAACCCGGTGCCCGCTTGTGACGGGCGGCCACGGCTTTTTGGTCTGTTGCTAGTGTGATTCGTCGTTTTTTTTCTGGACCCTCTGCCCTTTTGGCAGTGCGCCAGCACTTTTCATGAAATACGATATGGATGTTATTTTGGGAGGTCGTTTTAACGCTTAATTACAAGGCAATATGCTGCTTAAGATCTGCAAAGCATTTTTTTTCTGTTTAACGAAAGGCGCCTATTGCTACTTTGCGTAATTGGTTGAATTTGGAGACAACCCGAGGGCTACTAAACAAGTAGCTTTTTAGAGATGAGCTCGTCTGAAAATCTGATGTTTTATTTGATCCTGCAACTTCTTTTTATTTTTTTTACATTTTTCACCTGATCTAAGCTTTTGTTTATACACACAAATACTTTATACGTGTTTGCCATCATAAGGCTTAAATTCAAAATGCAACAAACCGTAAAACGGAAATCCAAAATTCGTAAATTTCATTTTCTATAATGCATCATCTAAGTTTTGTATTATTATTTTAGAGTAAAAATCCCCCCTTTAATTGCCTATTTCAAAACTTCCCCGTTTACCCCAGCAACATCAAATAAGTAGACAAACAAACACGAGGAAAAGACAGCTAGCCGGGGCCATAATTCCCGGGCGTTGCTCCTCAATTTCCGATGATAGGTGATTGATGCCCGGGTGGTGGCATGGCCTTGAAGCCTTCCGTTTGCTGTCCCATCTCCGAAATGTCGCCCCGCGTTTTTCAGGACAAAATTTGTGGCGCAAAACCGCTTTTGCTGCCTCCAAATTCCGGGGCGGCAGGCTGGACGCGGCGTCGGGATTATGAGCCGGGGCCCCGGGGATTTATAGTCAGCATTCAGATTTTTAATACTTTGCATTTTAACAAAAAAAACAAGCGCTTTCAACAATTCAGAAATTCAAAAGCAATTTTTTATAACTTAATACTTTTCAATTGTAATTTTAATGCTATTTTTCAAGTACAATTTCCTTTCCGCGTAATTTCTTGTTATACCATAAATTTTCATGCAATTTAATGCCAATCTTAACCTTTCCAAATCCGCAAAAATCCACCCCGCAACAACCCCCTCCCTCGCCTCAAAAAATATTTTTTGCCCTCCATCCCCGTCCCGCTTCCCGTGAGTATCAGGTTACCACATCTGCCCTAGTGCTCCAAAATGACTTCTTGCTTGTTTTCTACCCAAATTTCGATCCTCAAGGCTACAAATCCGCTGTAGAAACTTTACTTTCTCCGATTTGTGCCCATTTCCGGTGTTGAGAAGGGGCTTGGTGAATCGGCGGGCGCCTTCTTTTGTATATTTTTGGGGGGCGCTGCACAGGAAAACGCGAAAAACGCATTATGAATTCATGGGCCCAAACGTATCCTTGGGAAAGTTTGTCTTTGTGGAACCCCCCCCCCCCCCCCCCCCCCCCCCCCCCCCCCCCCCCCCCAAATAGAGGCGAACAGATGTATTTTTGTGCTGACTCAGCGCCCTCCGTTTCCTTCCTATTTACACGACCGGTGGTATGTTCCCCAGGAATTACCCACTCTTAAAAAACGCCCCTCTCCACTGACTAATTCGATTTGCCCCTTTTTACCCATTCTCACATTTTACCACGATTTTTAGCAATCTTATTTTGCAGCTTTATTTCTCATTAAGTAATTTATAAAATGCTTTTTTATTCCAATATTTAGAGACCAATTCGCGTATGCGGTGATCCGGAAACTAATGGGCACAACGATGCGGCTGTACTTGATAGGTGGGATGTTGTCAAATAACTTGAATTTTAACATTTTACCAGGGTTGAAAAACCGCTTCGCGGCTTTTCAACCCTGGACCCGTCTAGGACTTCTGAAAAATGACTTTACATAGGGCTTGCGAATGCGCTCACCAAAAATGAAGCGCACGCTCCCTCCATTTTATAGGCTGCGGCCACTTCCGGTCAATGCTAATTGCCTCCCCCCCCCCCCTTTTTTTTTTTTTTTTTTTTTTTTTTGGTGCACCCATCTCAGGAACATTGATAGCGCTTTATAATGTTTGCGCGGATCAGCCGGTGGCCATTGGCAATTTGGCTGTCAGCTTCCAGGGCAAAGGTATGAAAATATAAAATTAGTATCATTCTAACCCTATAGAAAAATATGTTATTATCGTTATTTAGGGTACAAATCTTCTCCTGAAAACCCGTTAAAAGGCCAGATGAATGATTTATGGTATGTAAAGGGTTGTATATGTATAAAATAGAGCCGATAAAATTTGTCCGTTCTTCCGGGTCCTTTTAAAAGCTCGACCTTAGGTGCCAGGCCCAGGAAAACCGAGAGCACGTTGAGATCGAAAGCGCAAAATTTGTGCGTATCGGCGATCGGAAAGTTTTTGATGCTCATATTGATGAGGATCAGAAACGAGCGGTGCTCATCTTTGGCAACGTGCCGGTCACTGAGGTAGTTACCATAGTTTTGCGGATAGATAATTTGAGGTTTTAGGCTGCCAAATATCGGTGCGAGATCATCACACATGGTGGTCACGAGATTTTTGGGAACATGTTTGCATACGGTAGGTTGTAGAATTTGATACTCCTTAAGATTAACATTTTGTCGCACACGGCTTTTAAGGTGTTGAGAAGACTAAATTAGGCTTTCGCTAGGTTCAAAAAATTACACTAACATTACAAAAATACAAAATTCTGATGACCAAATACCCTGCTTTCAGCCCACCCCGTGATTCACGCCAACGAATCCCTTGGCGTCTACAAACCGGACGGCAATGAGGACAACCAGTTGGTGGCTAAGAAGCCGGTCTATGCAAATTTGGTATGGCCCTACATCTGTACTTTCTAATTTTCTCGTGTTAGGGCCAAAATGCGATGATCGAATGCCCCGTTGTGGGATATCCGCATCCAAGCACCGTTTGGTATAAGGACGAGATGCCAATTGGTAGGGATTTTTAGCTACTTTTAAATGCAAATATTAGATCCAAGTCAAAAATACGGAATGCGACATAAGGGAAAGCAGCTGACAATCAGAAATGTTCAGGTTTGTAGTCATCTAGGTTTTTTAACCTTTGTTTTTGTGAGTTTTATATGTGGTATTTCGCTTGTCGTTAAACGCTAAAAACTAGCCTGGATTTCCGCTAATCGAAGCTATCATTTTCCATTCAGGAGTCTGATTTCGGGGTCTACCGGTGCAAGGCGTACAATACCTTCGCAAAGGTAGTTGACGGACCGGAAGCAGATTACGAAGTTTCACTCGATTTCACGTTGAAGTTGGCAGGTACTGTTTTTTTCATGAATCGGAATGGTAAAACCTTACCTTGATTTGTCTGATTTGACCCTAAAAGTTAGTCCATAAAATCTCTTTGTGTAATCAGGCTCCTCAGAATCCATCATCGATACATGTAAGTTGTGGAAAGTAAAAAAAGCATAGTTTGTAAAAATGTGGAGTTATTTTCTGTGAGAATTTCGTGAATGTGTGAAACATATGCCGATTCTAAAGAAGTAATTCAAACAGTATAAAACGCGAATTAGAAGTTCGTCAGTTTTTAAATTTAGTCAATTGTTCAATGGTTCAAAAGCTACAAGGTATACGACAGGTTATTACTAACATTTTTTGATTCTACGATACTCAAACAATTATAATTTTAAATTATAATAAATTTAGGCAACTACGGCTGGATCTACCCGTTGATAGTAATCCTCATCATTCTTCTCCTCTTATTCATCATCATCTACGCATGCAAAGCCTACGGAAAATGGAAATCCGACGAGTACGATGTCGCCAAGCGGGAGTACGTCTGAAGCCGAGTTTTTAATTCAAGAATATTAATTTTGCAAAAATTTGCGACGATTTTGCACGTTGGTTTGAGCTAAAACGAGTGGAGAACTATTGTTTCCGGACACCTCTGTCGTAAAATAACCTGGCTGAAGGGTCTTTTCATTAACCTGTCACACCACATTTCCAGGAAGAAGTTCGGTGTGGAAGAGGAGGAGAAGCGGATGGTCGAGCAAATTTGAGGAGTTTGAGAGTGTTTAGATTTCATTTAGTTTATTAAAGGGTGTGAGGAGTACAAAACCACGGTCTCTTCGTCCCTTTAAACCTATAAATACTTCTCAATCCCTTTAATCACCGTAATACCTTTTTTCAAATAGTCTATCTTCTCATAAAAAGTCGAATTTCCGCTCGGTGTCATTTTGTTTACCCCTGATCCCAAGCTCATTCAAACCAGCACTGCTCACTACCAAACGCTTTACTACTAGTTAATACTATTTACACCCCCCACAGAAATGGATAAAAGCGCAATAAAATCCCTTTTTTGAATTCTTGGCGTAAAATATATCAGTTTTGCGTTTATCGTCCTTTATTCCTAACTCTCTTATTGCCTGTCTATAGGTGCTGTGCGTCCCAATAAACCCACATTTTCAAATGTAGTTCAAACAAACAACATAGAACACTATTGCGATTGTCTTCTTCCTTGAAACGGCTTTTTCACTTCTTCGAACCTATTGTGTGGTGTGCAAACTTTCTACCGTATTTCCCCGGCTTCTCCGGCACTTTTCCTTCTGTTGTATTCAGTTTCGGTGTGACATTTTGAAATTTAATTGAATCTTTATACTGATAAAAATTATATTATGAACCGTATTTATGGAATCATCGCAGTATATGAATATGGCATAAGTAATAAAATGGAAATTAACGGATTGGCTGAGAAAGTCTTGGGGAGAACCCGTAGTGGGATAACCGTTTTGAATGGACAGTTGTGGAATGGTGATATTAGATCATGAAAAGTTAAAGAAAACAAAATATCACCGTATTGGACACCCTTTTAACAAATTTGTAAGAGGCAAAACATGAAAAATAAAAAATATCACAACTGGTCAAAATGAATTTCTAAGCCTTACAACTATTCCTCGTAACCCAAACAACAATTTCAAAAGGACCCTTCGTCTGTTCCGAATCAGAATCTGACCCAATCGATCGTTTGCACATATCCTCCTGCTCCAACCGTTCCGTCAGCCCAATCATTTTCCTAAACAAGATTTGTTCTCGAGTCTGTGGCTTCAGAGGCACAGCGGCTTGTTTCGTCTTTTTCAGAGTCTAGCAGCCATTTATTCGCGTAACGTGTGACACGAGATTCCCGGGTTTGGGCCGAATTCAACGGATCTCTTCC
Source organism: Mesorhabditis sp. LJ9110 (assembly GCA_038088335.1). Taxonomy (NCBI): domain Eukaryota; kingdom Metazoa; phylum Nematoda; class Chromadorea; order Rhabditida; family Rhabditidae; genus Mesorhabditis; species Mesorhabditis sp. LJ9110. The sequence continues at coordinate 6,401 of JBBGBA010000089.1, forward strand.
TGGGTTTTCGTAAGCAAGGTCCCTAAATAGAACGGGTAGAACTAAACCAGTTTGCGCGACTTTTTGCCAGTACTATTTTGCTTTTGGGGACCTGGTCGGGCGTGAAAAAGGCAAAAAAGATGACTTACCGCCTGAAAATTATCCAGAGAAGCAGGACGATGAAAAGTTGTGATTCTTGGAGTATCCACACTGCTCGTGGACCGCCATATGTGAAGACGGAGCTGGAATTTACAATGAAAGAATTGACATTACAAATTTACCCCAAGATCCCCGGACTACTCATTTTCGAAATGCATCCGGCCACTTGGAAGACGCCTTGAAGCGTACCCTAAAAGTTTGGGGTTGGAAAAGATTGAAATCTGCACCTGTGCGCGTGGCCCAATCACTTTTGAAAATAGTGTAGTCAACGCAATGTTGATGACCGGGAAGAAGCCTCCGACAAGCCCCAAATACGCAACGTAGAACACCAGCGGATGGTAGGTGGTCAACGATTCGCACCAATCATATTTGGTACCTTCGCAGACACCAAATTCATGACCCGTAGAAGAAGCTAAAACTTTGGCATAAAAATTAATGAGCTTAACCATTACCATTATTTGAAACGATGACATGGTCTGAATAAAAAGGATAGGAAAACGTGACTGCATGATAGGTCATGAATGCTATGATGGCTGTGAAGATGGAGGCTCGCATTGGGAGTCTAAAAATATTAATAAATATTATTCTAATAGCTTACTGTTTGCCGCAGTTGAAGTAGATGAAGCTAAGGTAGACGAGGAAGCCGACAAGCGCTTGGATCGCTAATGATAAGCTGTTATAACGATCGGTTTCGACCACATCAAATCCGAACATCATTGTGGTATACGAACTTCCAACACTGCAAAAAACTAGACGTAAACTTATATATGTCGTAGAAACTTACCCGTCAAACGTAGAAAGTAACAAAGATTGTGAATATCTGGTGATTACACAAATTGCCACCGCAATCCAACAGGGTGTCATATCACAGTCTTGATATTCCTTAAAATTAAAAATGAATTTGATGAATGGTAATTAATGTCGAAGATCTTATATTTAGTTCGCCCCCTACCTTTTGTTCCAAGCGGAGCATTGTGTAGTCTTCCACGAAGAACCTCGAAACGACCAGCAGCCCGAGGAGATCGATCAGAAGCGCCACGAAGGCTGGCATTGTGTATGTGGTAAATCGTAGTCCAAAGAAGCTGATCCCCGCTGGCCCAAGGCCCAGGCAAGCCATTTGGATTACTGGAAATACAGTTGATGGATTTATATTATATATTCTTGCGATTGGCTGGACTTCGGGCTACCCTCGGGTTTGAAATTTTCCCAACTCACGCGCTATCTGGCTCACTATATTCACAACAGTGCAAAACCCTTTTTGGCCCCCCTACAGGAATCGATTTTTCACTCGTAATTGTCGTTTTTCAACCAGGCAGGGTCGGATTCATTTCCCAAAATCGTACATGGTCCGGTCGTCGTTCCTAACGTATCACCAGCAGTTGTCCATGCAATGGCTTTACTCCGGTCTGCAGAAGATGAAGCCTGAGAAGCGTATGCACGAATCAGGGCTGAATTTCCTAAAAATAATCAAAATTTGCATGCATAAGGCGTAGAGACTGACCTGCTCCAACGCCTGTAAGCATGCGTGCTACGATAAGTAGTGTAAAAGCGCTGCCGGCTGGTAGTAATGGCATAATAAAATATAGTATATTCCCGGCCACCATAAATAACAGTCCAGTAAATAGGGGTAGCTATAAATTATTGTAAATTAAATTAATTTAACACGTTGATACCTTAACATTCTCTATCCTTGTGCTCCAATAGCCAAAAACGGGCGCTGCAATCGCCTGCATGAAGCTGTTTGCACCTACAATCAACCCGAAAATTGACTGCGTTACGTTGCCATTTACCTGAAAATACCCAACTTTAATTACTTAATTATATGGCTAATTTGTTAGAAAGCACAGCGGAAAACGAGCAAGATATAGTAACACCGAAAAATAAAGTCATTCGGGACATGCTGCATGCGTAGGTAACAATAATAAAAACTTACCGATAAGGTATAACTCCATAATGTTGCGCTAAACATGGAATACTGGAATGATTGAAGGAAAGCAATCGCCGATGCTATGTAGATTGAAGTCCATGGTGTTTCATATTTCTTCGAGGTACATTTCGTGTAGTCGTTTAATTTTCCTGAAATGATATTAAATCAGGAGTTGTTTTTAAACTTACCGGTCGGTTTCCAGATGCCCATAGCGGTAAATAAATTCAGCCTTCTTTTCTTTTTGCGTTTAGTTCCGTCGTGCTCCTGTGGCAAGGAGTCTTCCGGAATCTGAAAGTAAAATGATCAAATACGGAAACCACTGCTGATTCAGAATGATTAAACATATGGCGTGAGGAGAATGATGATCATGTTTTGGAAACATTTTTCTGATAACAAATTCGTTAAAAATTTGGATACAAATGGGGGCAGGGAGTTATACAAAGAAGTAAACGTTTTGGAAAAGTACTATTTCCCAGTGGGTGACCTTGATAATGTCCCCGTTCTTTGATGATGAGGGCTAGATGTCTTCTATTGAAATACAAACTGGTTTTTTTCTATGTAACTTTGGAGCTGAACTTGATTTCGTTTCTCAATTTAAAAGCAATTGCGATCAATTTTGGCTTTATTTTTATTCATCTTTCTAAGGAATGAAATCCTTCTCTTTAATTTTCCAATCAAGCAAAACAAAACCCAGGATGTGAGAATGCATTAAATACAGCCCAATTTCAAAATTATCATTTCCAGAATTTTCTAATTGGGGCCTAGGTGATAAGAGCAATATAAAACAGGTTAGCCTTGCGCATGCCCTTATATAGAGCAGACGATCAACAAGCCAAGAAAAGAGAGGAGCAAGAGAGTGGGAGATAGTATGTTTGTGATATATTTGGAATTGAAAGGATGATGTCGAAAGGGCGGATGACCTCCGGGATCTTCAAAGATTCCCACAATACAGCCAAACAAAATAGGTGCAGAGGGATAGGGGTTTTTTTTGTTGTTTATATTTTAAGAACTAAAGAAATTAATTTTTGGCATTATGAGATCCTTCGAATTATAAGAAAGTATTAAAATCTTACCTCTTTAGGTATAAGAAATGGGGCTGCAGACAGGGATAAGACCCGAAGAAGCATTGACCACAAATATTTAGGTGGTACGCTGTATAGTTATGGCTTCTGACCGGCTCCTCTATAGACCACGTTTTTCGCGTAGCTCCCCCCTGCCTCTCTTTTTTGGTAATCCATGGCTAACAAGCAGAGAACAGTTCCGAGCGGTCTGCGACCATAGACGAACAACGGGAAGTGATTCATATGAGCTCTAGTAAAGGGGTTGTTGATGTTGTAAAAAGGAACGCGATCTAGATGGCAGGCTTTGATGGATAATATTTGTCGTAGAAACGTCAATGATTTAAACTATAAGAGTTTTGACGATTTGGCATGTGGATTTATAAAACTGCCCCACGTTTTAAATGCTAATTTCCACTAAAGTTTTGAACTTTATACTGATTCTCAAAAAATCTCCGTTCTGCCGTTCCAACTACCGACCCAAAAAAGTGAGAACACGAAAACGCAACACCTTTCCCGTGACTCATATCCATTTGCGACTATTTCCAAGAACTATCACCGCAATTGGAATCCAAGCTCAAAATAGTTTTCAATTTTTGATTTCGAGTTAAATCAAAAAGTTCTGGAACCTCACCGTGGCAATTCCCAGATTTTATACCCCGACCATCGAGGTCGACACCGGCAACTGGACGTCATTGGACAAGATATTTCCGCGTTGAAGCCATGATTTATATGCGAACCTGAGGCGCGACGTTTTCCTTTTGATGCCATAACTTTGTGGCAGGTTGTCTGGATTTGAATTGAGAAAAGCACGAATTTATTTAGGGTTTATATGCAAATAAAACGGGGGGTCAGGAACGTTGGAAGCAAAAAGGGTCTGGGTTACTTCCTTGAATAGTATCCGGCGACCATCGGATAGTAGGCAGCTGCTGCATATGGGCTGTACATCGGTCGATATGCATATACGGGCGGGTAATAAGCAGCTGCTGCCGGATATCCCATGGCTACGGTATTACCGTAACCTGGGTAGACGAACACGGCAGCTTCGAACATGGTGGTCATCAGTAAAACCTGAAAATTAAGATTAGTATGGAAATGTATGTATTCCTTCGGATTTCGTTTCTGTCGGTATCGGTTTTTAACTTAATTCTTTGTAGGGAGGTAGGCTCCACGACCTCGAGTTTTTAACAAAAACTTACAAAAATTTACCTTAACAATGGGACATTAAGAAAAATTTTTGAACCTTGAAATTACGAGTTAAAAGACTTTTCAAATGTATTATAATTTCAACCGCCCGTAATTTTTAGTAAGAAAGTTTCATCCATTTTAAGAGACCACTTCGTATGGATTTTCACAAAAAGTTACTAAAATTAATATTAACAGTGGTAGCATAAAATCGATTTCAAATCTGGAAATTCGGCCGTCTAGGCATTTTTTAAATGGATTCAATTCAAGCCATAAATCAGACGCTTTACTTGAAATTCTTATAAACTAGGACTATAGTTATAACCAGATGCGAATATTTTCATTTTCGCCTCGTCTATCCGTCTAGTCCCCCTCGCCTATTTTCAGCTGATCTCTAGATCTCCCATCCCGCGCGAAGTTCAAAATCTTCCCCTCCAAGTTCACGCGGCGATCGAGACACCGAGAAAGAGAACAATCCGCTTGCCTCTGTGTTTAACAGCAGCGAGCTATTCGTGTTTTGGAAAATATTGATAGCAACGGCTATCTAGTCAGAAAAAGACCCACCGAAATCAAAAGGGCACAAACCCTCGTCATCAATCCGGACCCCATCCTCAAAATGTCGGGAATATTTTTTGGGGAGATTGTAGTACGCAGGGTCAGGCAAAGATCGTTCGTTATGTGTGTTGGCCCCAGCGATTTGTGGGAGATGTTTTTGAGGATGACCGCCCACGTTATTACAATGTATTCGTCGGATTTTCCGGGGTGAACAAGATTCCGGTTATTTATGGCAAGGCAGGAAAGGTGGGGGTAAATTTTTGTTAAGTACTAGGCAGGTGTGAGAAAACATTGGGCCATTGGCATTCAGGAAAAATTGTTGGTAATGCGCGTAGTTTTTAGGGAAGGTCGAGCTGAGAAAGCAAACGGTACATCTGTAATAATGTACGTATCGGAAAAATCCGCTGAAATGATCTCTAAAATAATTAACCCCTTTTTTCCAGAAGCGTTAGGTCCAGCAAGCGCCGTTTCTATAAATATTCTGATAAATAAAATAAAAATGTATATAAAAAGCAAAGAAATTCCTATATATAATGATTTCTAAAATAATTAATGACTCTTCTTCCAGAAGCGGCAGATCAACCAGGCTCGGTTTCTATAAAAACACTAACATTTATAATTTTGCAAACCTTAGAAGATTCAAAAGCTGTCAAACGTTAGCTTCAAACGGTTTTAAAAATACACTTAATGAATAAATTATAGCTTCTAAGCCTTTAAAGCCGCAATTTATCCCTTTTCTGCGAAATAGCAAAACCCCACCGGTGCGTCCATTTGAAGTTTGCCCCGAAAGCTGGTGCGTTATCACTCGATTCGAGTGAAGGGACATTTTTGGGAGTGTTGCGAGTGACCTCTCCAAGCTTGGTTCGACCCAGTGTCACCCCATTCTGCTCCTTATTTCTATTCATTTCCGTTTGGCATGGGACGAACCGTTCGCGAGCCGACTTATACCGATTGGTTTTCGCATATCGATCGGTTGGGCGGGCCACTGGCTTGGGTGTCTCGGTAAATGTTGGAAAATTTGCTTTAGTGTTCGAGTTGCATCTAAATTTCGAATAGATACGTTGTAATTTTAAACGTCATAGTTTTGGATTTCAGAGCAAAGGATTTTCCGGTCAACACCTCTGTACATGCGCGCCCGACAGTCAGGAATGGCAGTCAGATTAAAAATGATGTTTTGCAGGCGCCCAGGGTTCAAGTCGGTGATCAAATGTTTTTTGGAATTATCAAAATTTATATATAAAAATAAAGATTTATTTTCAAATATCATATTATCGATGACCCAGTAAATCAACCGTCTATTTATTTAGGAAACGATTAGGGAAGAAACCGAAATCCGAGGATGCGATCGTAAACATGTTGAAGCTGAAGCAAAGGCGAGTGATTTACACTATTTACAAGAAAAAAAGTAATCTCTTGATTAAATTGGAGGAGAATTAATGTATATTTTAATTTAGGAAATCCTCGACACAATGGGACACGATTTTAACCTAAGAGCCGTACGCATCATCGGCTATATGGTGGCAAAAGTAATCCGCGTAGGTTTTCAAATCTAGTATTAAATAATATCCATGCCCTTTAGCGTATTTTTGACGGGATCTATGTTAATTTCGAAGACCTACAAAAAATTCGTGAGCTTTGCAAAACGGATTCGGTTGTGTTTATGCCCTCTCACAAATCCTATATGGACTTTCTGCTGCTCTCTTTGTTGTGTTTTGATCAGGTTTGTTAACTAGGGTTAGTTATATTGCGAATTGAGGACGTGCCACTGCCCGCTATTGCCGCTGGAATGGATTTTATGAATTCAAAGTTTATGGGGGAGGCCCTGAGGAAATGTGGTGCATTTTTTATTCGAAGATCTTTCGGGACAGTGAGTTCCTTTTAGAAATTGAGACTTGATAATCGTTAGGACAAATTATACTGGGCGTTGTTTACGGAATATGTGCAGACACATTTGAACAATTCCGACAGGCCGGTGGAGTTCTTTGTGGAAGGGACAAGGAGTCGAGTGGGGAAGGTAAGTTTCGTCATTAACGATTTAATTCATTAAAAACGTTAGAGCATCTTCCCGAAGTACGGTCTGATGCAAGTCATGCTGGAGCCATACCTACGTGGTACCGTGTATGATTTGGTACGTGAGAAAGCTAATATCTGAATTTAAGTTCAAATTTAGGTGATAGTTCCGGTGGCAATGAACTATGACAAAATTCTGGAAGAGATCCTTTATGGATATGAACTACTCGGGTTTCCCAAGCCAAAAGAATCGACTTCAGGTGAGCGGTTAATATCTGCTATATCATCTACTATAATATTAGGTTTATTCAAAGCAACAAAAATCCTAAACGAGTCCTTTGGTCGTTGCTACGTCACGTTTTGCGAGCCTATTAGTGTCCGAAAACATTTCGGATTATCCCTGCACCGGGCAGCATTTGTGTCACAGGTAGTTTGATGCTTTTGGCGGCTTTTTGATTTTTTTTCTGCGTGTTGCACAGGTTTTTTAGCCCGACTCCCAATTCGTGTTATCTTCACGTGAAAAGAAAGCAATCCGCAAACTTGGACACTTAATCGTCCGTGAGCACAACGCGAATTCGGTCATTAGTGTGTGGCCGTTTGCATGCCAATGTATTCTACAGGTGGACTAAATTACCTCTAAAGAGTTTCGATTTACAGTTCCTCGATGATCCCCTGCGAGGCGGCATCACATTTTCTGAGCTTCTCGCGGCCCTAAAAGCCCAACTAGCATTAATGGAACGATTGGGTGTAGTCATTCAAATAGACAAGAGTATTGAGGAAGACTTGAGGTGCTTTCTTTTTCCCTTTAGAAGCCTTTTCTAGGTATTATGTCCAACTTCACAGCGATTTATTTGAACCTGAAACAATTACTGATATCGATTTTTCACTGAAATTGTTGGACCAGTCGATAGCCAATTCCGTAAAATGCCTATTTATAAAATCAAACTTTTTCTTATAGGGCTCGATCGATAAAGAAGCCATGGAGAAAAGCGTCGGACGTATTGTTCTTACAAATTATGCCAATAAGGTTTGCTGATTCCTCGCTGTATAGTCATACCTTGTGCTCCAGATGATGCACGAAATCGCAAACTCGGCCATGATTTCTACAATCCTCTGTTCGACAACAGAACATCAGCAAAATATCGTCTATGGAAAATTCGTGTAGGCCATAATCCTTCAATGATTGATTGCTTTTTAGATACCTTCAAGCGGCAATGGCCCGTGATTTTGTAAATGTACCAGAAGAGGAATTGAGCTCGTTTTCTGCGGCTTTGGATCAATTGAAACTTGCGAAGGTATCATAAAAACTTTGAGTAAAAGTGACCCTCATTTAGATCATTCAAATCCAAGACCAAACTATACAAATCCTAGACGCAGAAGCTGTTCTGACTCTCAGAAACCTCATCCAGGTACCAAAGCCAAAATAAAATCTATATTTTTGTAGCCTGCCATTGCGAATTTCTACACGGTACTAGATGTGGTAGCAAAATGTGGGGAACGATATGTTACTCAGGCTCAAATTATTCAAATCTCCCAGCAGGTTATTTTCAATTTAAAAAGAACTGTAAAAATTAGGCGATTTCTGAGCGATGGGCGAAAAATTGGCCAGATGTGCGGATATCAGCGCTTTCGACCGATCCGATAAAAAATGCTTTTGGAATTTTGGAGAGTTATCGGATTTTATCGAAAAAGGTTTGTTCTACTTACTCAATTTTTTAGATGTATCATTTAAGGCAAAAAACTACGAAGTTGTCTACCCGAAACTCGATGAGGTGATAAAAGAAATGTCGCAATATGTCAAACCAACGAATAGCCTTGGCAATAAACTGTAAAGCGCTATAATAAAGATATTTTAAAACTTCCAAAACCTCACCTACGTAGTTATGAACAATACCGAACAAACTCCCGAAATTCTTGCCCTTATCTGCCGACACCAACATTTACAACATCTGCAAACGGAAGGAGGCGAAAATTTACAAGGCTCCCTCCCGGGTTCACAGTTTTTTGAAGCGAGAAACAATTGATTTTTCGAGCAGCTGATCCAATCTACTCTATCACGTTTTACTAATATTATTCTATGCTATCAACGGGCAGTCATAATAATTCTAGATTAGTATTATTTTTCTATATTCTGACTTTTGTAATTTCTGGTAGTGAAGCGTTTTTCCAGCCAAATTGGTTGTTGTGTGGTGCTGGGACAAGGTGGGAAAATTCTAATATTGTGGATTTCGTGTAACTTTAAACGTAATTTTCATTTCTAGTCGTAACGGCTATCCAAATATTGTTCGTTGTACGGATACCTGTAGTAATATTACCTCGTATGCGACCGGTGAAACAATATATGACTGTGCCCAGGAGGTAAGCCTTTAAAGAACTGTTAAGTCTGTTTTTCTATAGCGATGCATTCGTGGAGACACTTGCTTTTTCTCTCGCCACAGTGTCCGCTGTTGTTGTAGCCGAAACTTTTGCAATATTGGATATCCACACTGGTTGCCGACTCGTGAGTTATTCAATTAAAAAAAACTACGTTTGCCGTAATTTTCAGCCTCTACAGCTGCTACAACAACCTCTACAACCCAAGCGCTAACAACTACCCCTGCCGCCACTACAGTACCCACCAGTACTACGCAACTATCGATCGAAACCACGACCCACCGACAAGATAATCATGCTAATGTCACCACGCTACGAGCCCTGTCGACTACCGTAGACCCGAACGAGGATGCTATTGTAAAAATTCTATTGTGCACCAATTTCACTTTAGTTTTAGACCTCCTGCTTTACCGGTGTCACCTTTGGATTTCAACCCGAGGATCGCTGGACAACGGGAGCGCTGATGAGTTGTGAAGGTATATCTCCAGAAAAAAAATAAAGTATCTTCAGGCGTCTGTACAAACATTACATTTGCTTTATTCTACATGCCAATTACCGCATATATTTGCGACTTGAACGTACTGTGCCGGGTGGAGGCAATCAATGACAGTTGTAAATATATTCTAGACGGTCAGTGTTGTGGATTTTTTTTGAATTTAGATGAATTCATCAATTTATAACTGATATAGTTTATATTTTAAGGTAATTTGGCAATGACAATGTGTTGCTGTGACACATCTCCCACCTGCAGCGTGGCGCCTTCAACTCAATTGCCTACCCCACTTCCGGCAGTACCCACAAAGCCGATCTCAAATAATACCTGCTTTATAGGATTTGCTTTTGAAAATGAGGTATGTCAAAATCGGGCTTGTTTTAGCGCAGTACAGCCCAGAAAAGCTAGAAAAACCTGTTAATCTCTTAGGTACCGGTGACGATGAATACCTCAATCCCTGCAAAGCTCCCTATCGGCAGAAATGAGCTTTGTGATGGCGATTGCGCGAACATTACGCTGGGTTTGATAATGAAATGTTTTTTAAAAACCGAATTAGGTAATTTCGGAACGCTCTACACGTGTGACCCAATATCGGTTTGCGTTGGATTGGGCATCACCAATAACTGCGGCGAAATTGTTCAGCAATTACTTTGGGGTGGGTTATCTGTAAATTCTAAGCAAAACTAACGCTCAAAAGACAAGGAATATTATTAGTTTAGAACTCACTAGAGGAAACAACACTGGTTAATTGAACTTTTGAAAACTGAAGTCGAACAGAAACGGAGAGAGAGAGAGAGAGAGAGAGAGAGAGAGGGAGAGAGAGAGCGAGAGAGAGAGAGAGAGAGAGAGAGAGAGAGAGAGGGAGTGAGGGAGAGAGCCCACGAGAGAGAGGGAGAGGAAACGGGAGTGAGAGAGAGCGGACGAGAGAGAAAGAGAACGAACGAGAGAGAGAGAGAGAGAGAGAGAGAGAGAGAGAGAGAGATGCGAAATACATTATATTTTCAAGTGCTGCATAATTTAGCAAACTACGCCATTGGGTAAAATTTATTAAGCTATTTTTTTTGCCCATTTCGTTCCTATGTATACCCTTGGTTGGGATTCTGCCGTACCACGTCTTAAAATACACTAGCACATTCGAAATTCGTAACGATTGCACCACCAGGGTACGTTGAGTTTCGAAAATCACCGCGCACATTCGAAAATAGCCGGCTGGCGCACCAGTTCCTTCTCATTTTCGAAATTTCCAGGCTGCTGCTGCTCGGGTGCCGGCTGCAACCTGAACAATCGCACCGAACCTATGAAAACCAGCAGGATACCACACTACAGTACTACTACCCCGTCATCTGCCACCCATTTAATCTTTCAAACAAATTTTATAGTTACCCTATCCTTGATAGCCATAAATTTTGGATTCTGACCTTCAGTTTGTTGCAAAGAACAGCTGAACTGTATTACCTTGGAGACCGCTATTCTTTGTACCTGCTTCATCTATTTACACTCGACAAATATTGCAGCAGCTTCCGATTGACGACTATGGACCTCACTTCTGAGTCACCGAGGTTTTCAGAGTGTTTTTCGGCAAGATTAAAAAAACTTTATGACAGTTGTGAGTAGTTGTGAGTCAGTCCAAAATTTAGTACCATTGTAGCCGCTCTGCAGACTTGTCGATTTTTTTCGCAAGGTAAAGTGGACGTTAACACCGAAAAGAACAATGCGGAAACCTAAGCTTTTTGCACATCAACGACGGCTGACGCACAGGGTTCGGCGAACAGCTTCTTCTGCCAGCAAGGCTCAAAATTTATGGGGAAACACCCCCAGAGGCTTCCGGCACTATCCTATCCGTTTTTTTAGAACGCGGGGATGTTCCGCCACGCCCGAGAGATCGGGTGGATCGGGGGTACGGTAGCATGGAAAGAGAGAGAAGGAGAGGGAAAGGGAGGGAGAGAGAGAGAGAGAGAGGGAGGGAGGGAGGAGAAAGCTATCATAACATATCAAAAACAGGTTCTTTGCGCGTTCGCTCGGTTCAAAACAGAAAGGGTATACTTTTTTATAATCGAGCAAGCCCTGTTTAACAATGGTATTTAGAAAGCGAGGTAATTTATCCATCGAGCCCTATCCGTAAGTTCGAAGGTCGAAGGCCCCTCCCTAAATTTCACAACGTCCCGCGATCGTTCAATGTGCGGTGCGACAACGGCTGGGGCCCATAAATCAAAGCCCCCTGCGATGAGGCCTTTTTGTTCGATTGCTCCATTTCATCACCATCGTCAGAGCCCCAGAACCATCGAGCGAACTGCGGGCTACGGTGAGGCTAGATTCTCCGGGCTCCACCCTTTCTCCCCTTCTTCCTTGTTTCCAGACAAGATTAGCGGCCGTTGATGGGCCATTAACTGGCGGCGGGGCGTCATTTTCGCGTCGAATCCGGGAACAGCGCGTTTCGTGTGTGTTTGATGTACTTTGTAGGGTTTTTTTGATGAGATACAAAGTTCCGGGGTGGGTGGCATGGTGCAATGTGTTTGGAGGTAGATTTTTGAGGTTCGGGTAGAGTAGATCTGGTAAAAAGTCCTAAAACTGCACGCGACTATCCTTGTAAGCAGTTGAGCGTTAAAGCGAAGCTGCGAATGAATCGAATTTTCTTATTTACTTGAGTACTGTAAGTCTGATAAGGCTATAACTAATAATAGTAACGCCATATTCTGTCGACATCCCTACATCCACCACGTTTTACTATGTGTTCGCGGTCACCCCAGAATTAATTTACTTAATTTTAGCTTTTCGGACGTATTTACCGTTCCAGACACTGCACTTGAGTGTAGCCCCCCCCCCCAAAAATATCTCTGGAAACCTCTACGAAAAAACGGTGTCTCCAGACAAAACAACCGGCTGAACCCATCCCATAGCGCCCTGCGGCGAGTCCCCCCTGGGTGCCACCAGATCAAAAACAAAATCAAACAGATAAAGCGCAGATGGATTCGTTGAAAGGTGTCTTACGGAACGGGTGGCGGACGTGCGGATTTTGTTTGTGGAATGACCGGTGCAGTGGTGGTGTGGCCATGTCCGCCCCCTCAAACCCCGGGGGAGGGTTACGGTATCCAGCGGCTTCGGGGGGGGGGGGGGTGGGTTTGGGTTGGCCTAAAAATTTTTGGATGGTAGCACTGGGCCAGGCTTTTATTCAAATTGTTGTTATAGGTCTATGTACTACGGTAATATGTAAACTACAGTATTTACTTGAAACTAGTGCTATGCAAATGTAACATTTTGTTTAGATTTTTATTAAATGTTGATTTTTTTTTTCTGGTATGTTATAAATCTCTTAGCTAAACTTAAAGTTAGTTAAACCTTTTCTGTTCGACAGCAAAGCCCATTTTTCCTAAAAATATTTTTTTCTGAATAGATTCTGATCCGATTAAGAAAATTCTTTGTTTTTCTGGAACATTCTTTGCAGCACAACAACCCGTTTTGCATCATATTTACTTGCCAGCAGAGTAACGGTACCAATGGACTCCAAAACTCCGCCAGAATACACAACTTTTCGAATAGGACAAGGTTTCGCAAGTCACCTCCCCTCAAGTCACCTTCAAAACGCCCGGGCTTAGGGTTAAAAAGTAAAAACAAAGCACTCTAAATTGTAATTATTTGAATACTGTGCATTTTAAAGAGCAATAAAATAACAAGAAGTGTTTATTAAGCGACCTCCGTAAGGTGGCCCCAATTGCTCGCTTGATGGTCGGAGCACAAAATAACAATGAGCTTGTGTAAAGCCCTGGCAAATGCAATAATTAAACATGGTAGACAAGGAAAACATAATATGATACGTTTGAAAGGCAATTTGGAAAACGTGAAACCCTAGTAGTTCGACCGGTATTTGTCTGAGATGGACATTCATCGAATCACAGGGGGCTATGCTAGCGAGGATAGGGAAGGAATGGGCATGAAAATCTCAATATATAAAAAGACACTCGAGAGATGTTTCTGAAATCATGTTCGTAAAGCGGCCATTGGTTTGAGATCGGTTTTTTTATGGTAGAATATGCGTGGGGGGTTGGGGTTCGGCTAGAATGTGTGATATTGTGAGCTTGAGTCAAAGTGTGCTGAGATCAACGAAGAATTGGAATATCCTAGAAGGGCACTTAATAGCACTGAATATAACACTAAGGCGGTGTCTTTCAAATCCGCTGGAATACGGCAGACGGGAGCAGCGTTAAAAAGCTGCTTGGCGATGTTCTTGAGATAGGTTTTGCAGACATCGTCTTCTTCGTTTGGTAGCTGCACTTCGCGTGTCGGACAGCGAGGTTTACATCTGAAATTAGAGGGTTAAAATTTGCATAAAATGTATGAAACTGCCCACCGGCTAATTTGAAGCGTAAAAAATCTTAAGAAAAAGAGAAATTTTTGCCTTTTACGATTTTCGTTTTTCTCTAGCCTGATGTTCCGAAGCCGCCAATATGTCACCCCTCTATGCAAATATCTGAAAAGCTCCTCACCTATTCTGGCCTCAAGCCTAGGCTCCATCTTTATTGCCAAACTTGGCATGGCGTCGGTAAGGCATGTAAATAGTGGTGTGGCGGTAAATCGAGGTAATAACGGCTTCGACAGAAGAAGATCGGCCTCCTCGGGCAATGGAAATTCGGCAATCATGGTAAAGTGGGAGGGGCGGTAGTTCCTTGGAGGACACCGGGATAGGAATGAAGCCTGGGAGGGGCGGGGCTCATCGGCGCACAAGCCCAAGGGGGGCGGTGCTTTGCTGGTTTGTACAAGAAAGTGTGAACTTTCTCTCTGCAGAAATGGGGTGACGTCGAAGAAGTGGACCGTTTGTTCGCGTTCTGTTTGATCATGGAGGGCGATGAGGTAGATGCGGGGGTGGATGGAGAGTAGAGGAATTGGCAATGTGCCCGGGATTGTGGGGATCGTTTTAGGATGGGGCGGGGCTAATTTTTGGGAGCTCATACTTGAACGATTATCATATTTTCTTAAACACTCTGTATTTATATCTCTAACTCACTCTCACTCTCTCAGCCTCACACACTTTTTCCACCATTATTATGGAAAGCTTCAGTTCAGCGGCTTGTTCGAGGCCAGCTAGGACAAAAAAGGCTAATATTAAATTATTATCACATTTCCAGGCCTGAGTTTATCTCAGTGTTCCGATCAATATGTAAATCACGTAGTTCTCTAGCTTTATTGCTCTTTCTACCTTACTCTGGTAATCCCACCAATCTTTCTCACTCTCTCTCTCTCTCTCTCTCTCTCTCTCTCTCTCACTCTTTCTCCACCAATTCCTCCTTTTAAGTAGTTAGTTTTCACAATTGTGAATGGTCGAGCCCTGACTTTTTCCTATTGCAAAAATGGGTATAACTCTCTTTTTTTTCAACTATAGCCTTTGCATAACCCCTAGCATACCTTAATAACTTCCGAAAACCACTGTACTTATTCTGGTCTTGATTTCGGTCCTTCTGTAGTCTCCAGCTGATGTCCATTGTGCTTTGTGAGAACTCGGGCCCTTGCATCATCCCTCCCTCACCCACAAGCAAACAGAAGATGATTCGGACCAGTGAAAAGGGGGTTTGTCATCCCTTCAAGCACGTCGATTCTTCTTCTTCTTCCAGATCAGTTTCCTCTTCCGGCGTGCTTCGGATATTTCTGGGTGCTATGTGTTGTTGAGTCATCTGAAGCCATACCCAAAATGGGGGTCGTCAATGTTATTTTAGGGCGAGGGCGTTGGCTTGCAGTGATTGTGGCTGTGAGTCAGGGTCAAAATGATGTTATGGCTTTGCGGTTGTACCTCATAAATGGATAGGGTTATTGGGAGATTGTTTAAAGGGGCTAAGAAGTTTGATGCACCAGGACAAGTAGCCTGTAACGACCCCAAAGCGGCCGCGCAGCATGTTTAGTAGCACTGTTTCGGCTTCAAACCCACAGAATTTTCAAATTCTGATAATTGCTGGAATCCTCAAGGGATTTTAATTATTCTAGCTGTCTTAATTATCAAAATTGATCCAGGAATCATCGAAATCTATGAATTAGAGACCCCTAGTGGGCATTACGCCATGTAATCTGCGGGAGCCCCAAACTAATACGTAGTTTTCCGAATCTTTAGTTTTTTGCCAACTGGTTCTTTCCCTGGAAATGCGCATTTTGACTTCTTATCCCCTTAAAAAATCAAAGCCTAATCTTGACGTAATCGGCACAAAACCCCAAAATCCAGAATGGGCAAGAGTTCAAAATGCAGAAGCCGGGATCGCGCCGCCGTGTTCTTATCTCTCACCATCACCTCACGAATCGATCACTGGAATCCGTGAAGCACAGAGAGCGAGCAGACCAACAACAACAAAAAACACCCGGGTGCACATGTCGGAGAGGTGGGAGGGGGGGGGGGGGTTGGGGCTGGTTAGCGTGCTAGATCACCTCATTCCGGTGGTGATAAAGGATTTGCACATTCTTCGGGGATCACCGGGGGTGCGGGGGTAGGCTGCAACGAAATCGGTTGCAACGAGGAAATTAGAGAGAAATTTGGGTGGATATTTGGTATATTAAACGGATTTGGAAGCGAGCGGTGCTGTGGAACGATTTTGGAAGAAGCTCGGGCCGGGATGGTTCTTCTTTAAGTTAATTAACATTTTTTTGTTCTGACCGTGTCCTAAAAAAAAAACTTGCGCGTCTCTGCGTGAAAATGGCAGTTAACACGTCACAAATCATTTTTTGCACGATTTTCGGTGCAAAAAAACGCGAATTAAAATACCTAATCTAAAAACAAAAATCGATAGTTTAATCGCCGTTTTAAGCGCTTTCGGTAGATACCTAAATCATAAAAATCGTACAGACTATTTTAGACCATTAGTGCGAGGTACTTCTTTTTTGGGGAGACCCTCTAAGATTCAGATTTGAATGAACTCTGAAAAAGTAAAATTTAACACCTTGGCATCCTACTTAGGAGTTTTGATCACTGGTTTTTCATTCCTTCAAATTTTGCGAAACCGATCCCTCCGATTTCTGAACTTTTTGTCTCATCATTCTCCGATCGGAATTTCCACCCTTTTCACGTGTCCATTTCCATACGAAGCACCGGTCCACGTGGCCCCGTCCGTTACTTCCCCCCCCCGAGCGACTTTCGCCGGCGCCAGTTCTGGCTCAAAGCCAACTCGATCTTTCTGATAACCGGTCGAGTCAGGGTCGGCACACGCCTTTCCCTGGCTTCTCACAATAGCAAAAGATAATGAAAAAAGGGGCGACAAGGCAGCCGCACCGCGTAATTCCGCCCTGCCGACGCCTTCCCGATGACGGACACGTCGCCAAAAGGAATTTTGGGGGAGCATCCGGGAGTTGAAACCTCCTTGTTAGGTGATGTAAGGTCATCTCGGTGTCCAAATGGTGATGTCAAAGATGAGGAAACCCCTGGGGTCGATCGCAATTAAGTAACCTTATTTAGTCGCACTTCGTTGATAGAAATAGCAAAAAAAAGGCCACGGGAACGCGATCGGGGGCGCGGAGGATAATTAACTAAAGGCTATTCAACCGCCAAAACTCAGAGTTCGGCCGGGCGTAGTTTAGACAGGGGGCCATGATGCTAAAAAAGTAGTGATACACCACTGTAAATTAAAGATCATACCGTATTGTGAAATTTTTAAGCATTTGAATATCTATGCCGGTTTTGGCCAAGTTACTGTATGGATAGAAATTTACAAATGGTATATTTTACTAGCCTTTTTGTTGATGAGCCAACGTAATGCAGTGTAGCTTAAAGGCCATACTGTAACTTTGAAGGTAATTTCAATAAACTTTTCATATAGTCTTCAGATGCGGGAAGCACCACTTCAGAATTATATTTTATTTTCTACCGACATTCACGCACGCCAAAATATTCCTAAAACAGTCTAGCTTTTCGAAATATTTCGTCAGCGAGGCGGTCGCGCTGCGTTGAAAGGCGGGGGGGGCAAAGTGGGGAGATCGAGGTTTGGTTCGAGGATTTATGACCTCTCGGAGGGAGTTTCCGGCAAATGTGCTTTTCACATGGGATCCAGAAGAATTGTCGTTCAATGAGTCACTAGTGGGGGAGGGTATCTGTTTGCTGCTGGGCAGGGGCTAAGCTAGATCAAAACTTTGCGCGGTTTTTGAAAAATATAGTGCCGATCAGAACGCGCTATTTTGGCTTCCTTACACGTGGTCAAGAAGAACACCGGAATTCGAGCACCAGACAAAAAGGGCAGTGTTCGCAAGGTACTTTGAAAAAACTTCTCTCTCCTTCTTCACTCACTTTCACTTTTATCTACTCCACTTGGAAAAGGGTGCAGCCAGTTCACAGTACTGCACCCAAAACCAAACAAATACCCCGAACCTAACTAAGCCTCGACAATCTGCGTAGGAGGGCCACTCCCCACCGCAAAGCATAGATAGAGGGTATTCCTTCCCTTGTAATCCGGTGATAAAGCGTCATTTCCGTTTCCAAAATTCGTTTGTCATCCCCTGCAAATGACAAGCACTTGATGGCTAGCAATTTTTTGGATTGTGCAAGCAATATTGCACAATGTGGGTGGGGGTGCTGCAAGAAAAATCAACAAACTAGGGGCGGGCAAATAGACGGTTTTTCTGGTAGTCGAAAAGAGAGCAGTGGAGTTTGAGGGCGATATCGAAAAAAGTGGTTTGCAAAAAAGCTTGCGCCAAAAAAGCTATTATCTTATGCAAGGAATCAAGGCGTTTCCGAACTTCGTATTTTTGCCGTTTTTTTGAGACCGAACGCCACACCATAACACCGTGACCCAAGTGCGATTCAGCAATTTTCCTTCCTTTTGGTGAAGATGCATTGTCCGAAAAAGCAATGCAAAGAAAGCAGGAGAAATTGTCGCCTATTACCATCTCGTTCCACGTTCCACATTCCCTCCACAGCCACACCCAGAGCACCCCTTGGACAATGACAACCGCTGACAACTCGGCCCAATAATGCCAAAAGAAAATAAAAAAAACTTACACCCGGCTAGCTTCTTCTACCCACATGCCAATCCCCAATTTTTATCTGAGTGCCTTGGGTCCGCTAGGGAGAAGCGCAGGTTTGAGAAAAGTCTAGACAAAGCTACGCTCAGCTGTTCCATGTTGTGCTTTACTACTTTTGAGTCCAGATCACAAAATGTACTCCGCAAGTCACAGTCATATAGACAACATTTTTTTGAGTTCGTCGTAACCTTCAACTGGGTCGGGGCACAAAACTTCAAAAATCTGGCTCAACGATCTGACTTTTTAAAGCGACAGAACCCGGCAATAAAAATCCGGTCCGCTGATAAGGTTCCAGTTTCAGGGAAGGAGCTATGAAATTCAAGGTTATTGAAAAAAATGGTTCAAAACGGGTTTCAGCGTCTCAGCGCCGCGAAAGTTCGACGAAGTTTAATGGGGGAAATGATTTAGTACCGGGCAGCAGTAAGATGCTATAGGTTGAGATCTTCATGGATAAGAAATCCGAGGTCAAGCAATGGAAAAATGCGCGTAATTATTGGATTTAACCCGAGGCACTAATACGGTCATTTTTACTTCCGGCTGAATCTTGCAAAAAAATGGGCCGCTTATTTTATAAATTAATCCGGACCGTTATGATCAATCCACTTGAATCGCCAGACAGGGGAGCGGTCAGATTTTTTTAATTAATGTGTCCGCTGAACTAGGTGACATTTGGCACGCAAAGTACGATCAAAGAGGAAACGGATAACCGGTTTCCCATCGCAACTAGGGAGCGATTCCTGGTCTTGCCGTTGTTGACGCGGTTTATCTGTGTAAATGTACGTGGAACAGCTACTACCAAACCTCTTCTCACAAAAAGCTGCTAGAGCTTTAACTTTTAAAGCACCACGGTTTGCCTTTCAAGAGCAGCTAGATGAACTTTGTCCACTAGTGGATTCGCGGAAATGCGTGGGTTCAATTCCCAGTGATAACCCCACCCAGAGCGCCGTCTAGCCATAAAAAACCCAAAAAATCCCCGCCGGACAACGAAATTCGAGGGCGATAAGGGAACAAGATATTTCCTGGTCCAAGAATGGGTTAGACAATGCTTGCTTATTCGGAGATTCCAAGCGTACTAAGTTTTATTACCCTGCAAGCATAGTGATCACAGACAATATCGTCGAAATAGGAATGAGGAGCAAACAATCTAATCATAACCGTATTGATGAATAGGGGGCCGGGAAAGTGCCGGTAAAATTTCGTACTAAAGGAGCATAAATTACAGACAAAGGCAAATGCTAAATGGCAAAGCTGTGTAAGCGGAATATACCTTTACCAAGCAATCAGGCCTTATGTACGATGCGATGGATGACGGCGTCGCCCTTTACGGTCAGTAGGTTGATGTCTGTAGGTTGACGTTGATGGCGGAAGGCAAACGAGATGAACGGCGCACCATTGACATCCACCTAAAAGAGCAAATGTATGAACAAAAATTAAAGTGAATATCAGAGCCATTTACGTGTTTCAACTGCTAATCACCGAAATACTGCGATTTATGGAAATTAACTTCACAGGAGGTGACCGCGAATCGAGAAGTAAAAGTGTATAAAGAAAACCCACAGCCATTGAACGCTGGAAAACGGTGAAGTGGATATCGCAGGTGACACCTTTGTGGAAGGGGAAGCTGCTAATATTCCTCTCTTCAGCTCCCCATTTGCAAGACGATGTCGCGTTACGGACCACAGAACCCTATTCCAGAAAATTAGCATTTTTCAGAAAAACAACCTTTTCCTTGGTAGCGTTATTCGGCAGATCGACGCGGAAGTGGAACACCCATTCTTCGTCCTTGTGGAAGTTGATCGTGAAGCGTTCGCCCGATAGGAATGGAGTCAACGTGACCTAAAACAAATTTGAATTTACAACCCAAAGCTTACATGAACGGTCTGAGATGGAGCAAATCCGTTCAGCTTGTGTTGGAATGGGATGGGCTGAAAAGAACTGAATTGGCAGGCCGCACCAAAAAAATACGGAAATGATCTGTATTGCGTACCGGGCGCTCAAATTTCGCTACTTCTTGTAGTCCAGCCGGTGAAGCTGCCTCGTGCGGAATGCCATCCACGATCTGAAGACGATAGTGTGACCATGTATTTAGTTTTCGATCAGAAAGATTTATCGTGGGCAAGCAGCAGATCACAAAATTTTTTGGGCAATTTCATGGCACGAAACGATAACGATGCAAGATTTTTTACAAAATAACGCGCCGCCGAATTATGCTATACAGGGACGCCGTTTAGCTAGGCATCGTCTATTCAACGGGCTCGCCATCCTAAAAATTTGGAGCTTTCAACGGCCACCATCTTCGGCAAATTTTTATTGGACTGCTAAAATATACCGCTGGTTGGAACTGGATCGAGTCAATGCGTATACATCCGTCGGCATGGATAGCTTTAATCTAGAAACAGAGCATAAATGTGGTAGGGCTAAACACGAACCTGCGACAAAGGCACCCGAAAAGCGTAGTCACAAAGGTGTGCTCCGTTTACTGCGATCTACAATAATAGTTATAATTTATTTATAAAAATAACCTTAAAGTATTCCTCAAAAGCCTGGATACGCAGCGTAAAGTGTTCGTTGAGCCCGAAGACATTTGAGTACCTTAAAAACTAATTTAGATAGACTAGAAGTTGGTTCAACCTTTCTTCGACGCCCCATTGATTGTTGATCAAGCTGTTTATGACGATCTCCTGGTCAGCGTTGCCGCCGAAAGGCCTGGAAAGCGGCAATCGAACATAAGTTCATTTAAAACTCACCAAACACCTGCTTTGATAAATCGTGGGTTAAGGTGCAGGGCTTTGTTGTCCATATGGTCACCATTGATCAACAGTCCACAACAAAGATCAATGTTAAATCTAAGAGTTGATTTCAAACCAGAAAAAAATGAATACCTTTTGATATCATTATCCAAGACGGTTCCCTTGACTGTGATGGAGCGCAGGGGCACCATTCCACCCGGAATCATCGCCGTAAACGGTGTGTCCTGAAAATATCACAAATTATAAGCGAACTAAAGCACAAAAATTATCCTACAATTGTATGCACCAAAGATCCCGAAAACAAACCGGATTTCTGATGATATTCCAGTCGGCATCACTCATTTCGATTGTACGTAGTAGACCTAAAGTAAAGGATTAACATTATAATGTAGTTATTTTGCGATACGCATCAAAATTGGAGAATTTCTTGCGAAAGAAGCTGAATCACACAGGGTCAATAACCTGGGCTGGGTTCGCTTACGCGCTGTTTATACCTGACACAACAAACTACACCGGGCCCCTTGAAAAAACATTCTGGCGTTTCGAATTTCGATTTTTTTCGTTTTCTCATTGAAAAAAATTGTTGCCTTCTTTTCTAGACCAAGTACAAAGACGTTAGAGCTTTTTTCTCAGCCTCCGCTTTTCCTAGGCTTGTTTTCATGTTCCATAATCTTCATTTACAGATGTCATTCCATATGCCTGGACCTGGTCCTTCAACGAATCGCCGTCAAGACTTCCGTTTCAAGCGTCCAGGTATCTGGAACTCCTTTTACAACATCAGTTTTCCTAGATGATGACTGGGATGCTTCGAAAACCGGCCCGTTGGTCCTGGAGGAGCGTGGCGGAGTGGCGAAGAATGCTGAAGAGGGTGTCGTCGTTTACCACAACCCATACACGAGCCAAGCTATCAAGTCACAGCGCGCTAGACTACCGATTGCAAAGGTTTTGGCCCGTTTTCCTATACATCCAACCTTTTTAGAATAGAAATCATATACTATATGCGCTCGAGAAGTATAGAGCGTTGATCATCGTTGGCGAAACCGGGTGCGGGAAAAGCACACAAATTCCGCAGGTATATTGTTGATTTTGATGCTAATTTGCGGAGATTTAGTACCTTGCTGAGACTGGATGGTGTTCGGATGGACGTTTGATCGGCGTCACCCAGCCAAGGCGCGTAGCTGCTTTGACGGTTTGACAGTTTTGGATGCTCAACCTGTATTTAGCTTGCTGCGCGAGTGGCGGAGGAATTTGATACGCTGCTCGGACAAGACGTTGGATACACCGTCCGATTCGATGATGCTACGGATGACCGTACCAAAATCAAGGTATTTTTGTCAAGTTGGCGGATCATTTTTTTTTCAGTTCATGACTGACGGTATCCTACTCCGCGAAATGTTGCTAGATCCTTTGCTTACTAAATATAGGTATCGGAACGGATCTGGGTGTTGATTTCGTTTTTAGTGTGCTGATGATTGACGAAGCACATGAGCGCACGACGAATACAGACGTACTGCTTGGACTGTTGCGTAAAGTAATGACGTTGCGCCCAGATCTCCGAGTCGTTGTCTCTTCAGCCACACTTGATGCAGAAGTATTATTGATTATCTGGCAAGATAGCGGAGAATTTTAGTTGTTCTGCAACTTCTTTGAACTGAATGAAGGCACCGACAAGGAGAAGGATACGGCTACCATTCTGTCGGTCGAAGGCCGCACATATCCTGTTTCAATCTATTATACGAAGACGTAACTATTCCGTTGATTGGTAAATTCTGTTTCTAGGAGTGTGCCGAGCTATGTAGCCACCGCGGTCGAATCGATTATGACAATCCACAAAAACGAGATGCCTGGAGACATTTTGGTGTTCCTCACCGGGCAAGATGAAGTAGAAGAGGTATTGTCGTTAACAGTATAGTAGAAATGGTTTTAGGTGTGTAAATTGACTAGGGCGCAAGCGAAGGAACTGAATCTGAAGAAGTTTGATAAGCTCTGGGTGGTACCCATGTACGGCTCTTTGCCTCCGAAAGAACAGGTATGAAACGTTTTTTTCGGCAATCGGTGATGTCTTTTTAGATGAAAGCTTTTGATAGCACGCCTCATGGGGCCAGAAAAGTTATTGTGGCGACAAACATTGCAGAGACTTCGGTCACAATTCCTGGTGTCTCATACGGTCAGTGGGATTTCGATAAAATAAACATAGTTTTAGTGATTGACGCTGGCTTTGTGAAGCTCCGCGCGATGAATCCGAAGAATGGGGTGGAAACTTTGATGAAGGTAGATTTGGATTTGCTACTTTTGAACGAAAATTCTAGGTTCCAGTCTCGCGATCTTCCGCCGATCAACGGGCTGGCCGAGCAGGACGTATTCGCCCTGGCAAATGTTTCCGTCTTTATCCGGGTCAGTTTTCGGCTTTTTGTTGGTAGTTTTTTGTTTTTTTTTAGAAGAGCAATATGCGAAACTGCCGGAAGGAACTGTGCCGGAAATCCAGCGCTGCGACCTGGCAGAGACGCTTCTGCAGATGAAAGCGCTGGGAATACAAAATATACACAAATTTCATTACCTGAGTGTAAGCCATTTCATGGTTCCATTATAATGCCTTGAATTTAGCGGCCGCCTTCCACTTCGGTCATCTGTGCTTTGGAATTGCTCTATGCGCTTGGGGCACTGGATAAAAAGTCTGTGTTGACTTCGCCGGTCGGCTTCCGAATGAGTGAGATGCCACTGCCACCCATGCATGCAAAATGTCTCCTGACATCCGGTAAGTCGTTGTTTTGTTTTGAAAATAATGTCATTTTCTTAGGGGATGACGACTTTAAATGCAGTGAGGAGATGGCTTCAATTATTGCTATGATGCAAATTCAGGACGTCTTTATCACACCGTCGTCTGGAAGGCAACGAGCGGTATAGACCCTTTATGTTCCGCAAGTTCTCTTAGGAGATGGCGAAGCGCCAATTTTCGGTCGAGGAGGGGGATCATCTCACATATCTCAACGTCTACACCAGCTATGTCGAGGCAACTTTGTTCCGACTCTTTTCACTGGTTGTTTAGAACAAACGCTCGAGGAAGTGGTGTGCAGACCATTTCCTCAATCATCGTGGCCTTCAACGTGCTGATGCTGTTAGGGCCCAGCTCGTGGGATTGATGAGGCGATTGAAGATTAGAATGGTCTCTTGCAAAGGACAGATCGGTATTTCTGTTTTCTTGGTGCACACACTGTTCCAGGCGCATCGGAACGCATCGTGCGATGTCTTGTTTCGGGCTTTTTTACTCAGGCGGCTCGTTGGCATCACACCGGTAATTTACGGCCTATGTATCAAAATATCGGTTTTAGGAAAATATTTATCCGTGAAAGAGGACTATCCGTTTGGTGTTTACAAAGGGAGTGCCGTAATGTATGCAAAAGAATATCCGCAATGGTAAGGCTGCTATATTGCTGACCCTATCTTTTTAGGGTAATTTTCTCTGAGGTGCTGGTGGATTCGATCCGGGACATCACCGTCATTGAGAAGTCGATGCTGTATGAAGACGGTTCAGGCTATTACGAATACGGAACGGTAGCTCCCCTCTTTTTGTGCGATCAATGCCTTTTTAGGAAGGTGAAATCGCCAGCAAGCGAGCAAAGCAATCCGGCTTCCATCGTGACGACTCGGACTCGGACGATGGATGGGTTCCAAGCCCTCCACGACTGGTCGTTCGCCCCAAAGATGCTACCAGAGGCCGGCCATACGACCATGAGGGTGACACGACGGATGAAGCCAGTCCATAAACTGTTGAAAATTCCTGTTTTTGTTACATAAAGTCATTTGTTTGTATTTCGCATCCTTGCGAATTGCCCATTACACACGCGATTTTTGAGCGGGGTTCAACAACAAACTAGCTAGGCAACGCCGAGCCAAGTCTTTCTATGAATTTTTTCCATGGTTTCTTTGTGTTTTCAAGCGCCTACACTTACAAAAGTAGTTCCTTGGTTGCAGCGTTCGGGCGCGCCCCAGCCCTTGGTTGCCCTCCGCCCTCCCTCTCCGCAATGCGTTGTGGTGCAGTGGGTGAAATCTACGCCCGGGCTCGAGAGGCCCTGGTTCGACCCCCGCCCGTGCACCTTCCTGAGAAGCGGCCTTGTCCATTTCGGCTTGTCCGTGGTATTCAGGTGCCAAATAGTTGCTGGTATTTACCGATTCGCGCCCACGACACCGGGTGATGGATTAAATAATAACCACGACATTTCAATATTTTGGAAAAATTGCATATGCTTTGCTAAAGACCGCGTTCCTGTTTTTGCAATTTCTAGGAGAAATTGACGAACATATTCAATTTTTTGAGTTCTCGATCACCGCAAGAAATCCAGGAAAACCTAACATGCGGCGCGCAAGTATCGGAAAATCCTACACCCTAAAAAACCTTTCCCATGCCCGGTACCGACAATTTGCCGGCAATTTCAAGGACCGTATGTATACGGGCTGCGCGACGAGGGGGCGACATTGGCAAATAGGAGCCCGACCTTCTACTAACCGTTTCCTTCCGCAAAATTACCTCCTCGCCTTTCCCGGAATCTTGGCCTTTTCGGGCGCGCCCAATAAGCCGGAATTTTTTGTGGCGCCCGGACTCGGCCACGTACTTGAGAACAGTCATCAAGTGCATTGTTGGTGGATGCTGACTGCCTTTTGTGGTTATTGTAGCTGCCTTTCGTGCTCGTCAAAACCGTTGAGCAATTTCGATCCTCGCACGCCCTGCATTTTGTAAGCATAGTCCCTGGGGATTGTAGATTGAATTCGCATTTTTTCACCCACATTTTTCATCATTTTCTGTAGTAGCTTGATGCTTTCCCCCGAATGCTTTTGGGCTATAGACTTGCGAAATGCCAGCCGTTCTTGGCAGCGAAGCCCCTATCCTCTTTTCCCTTTTTGGACAAATACTAGCAGTAAACAACTTTTTCGCCTCCCGAAAAGGCACCCGTTACATTTGTCGATCCCACCAAATCTCTTCCCCCCCACTCGCTTCCAACTGAAATCCCAAATTTTTCGTGGCTAGTTTCGCGCTTATGTTTCTGCCAACCATTAAACCGCCCCGTTTCAATCCCCAAATAATAGCCGGTACAAACCGATGGTATTAGTGGGGTATGGTGGCCTAGTGTGAGCACTTTGCCCCCTTCGTCCCACTTCCACTTTCCATATCTGTACCCCCCTCCTCCCCTCCCGGGCCCGATGATTTGCTTTGAGAAGGCCTCTAATTTTATCAAGCATTCTGGTGAGGAAGACGATACGGAATTTGGTGTTGCAATGAGCCCGAAAAAGCAACCGACAGTTGTTCTCTCGAATGGTGTTGAAATGCCAATGATTGGATTCGGTACCTGGCAGGTAGGTCAAAATAATTTAGAGCGACGAAAAATATATTCGGAGCTGAAATTGCCTATTTTTTACATATTTTAGATAACCGGTGAGGCTGGAAAAGATGCCATTAAAACGGCCATTCGAGCTGGATATCGACACATCGATACCGCTGCGATTTATGAAAACGAAGCCATGATCGGCGAGGCACTTAAGGTATGGTTATTACACTTCCTAAGATTTGAAGCATTTGCTTTCAGGAGCTATATGATGAAGGTGTCGTGACGAGAGAAGACATGTTTCTGACGACCAAAATCTGGATTGATAAAGCCCATCCAGACAACCATTTGGCGGCCATCGAAAATGCGCTGCAACTGCTTGGAACGCATTACATCGATCTTTACCTCCTCCATATGCCACCTGTAATTTTAAACGAGTTTTCGATACCCACCTATTTCCAGATGATGCACGATGGATTGACGATCGAGGATGTCTGGAGGGTAAGCAGCTAAATTCAGAAATTGCGCACTAAACCACAGGAAAATAATTTCTCGTCCCTATTCAGGGCTTCGAGCGGCTGTACGATCTCGGACTGACACGCGCGATTGGTGTTTCCAATTGCAGCTACGCCCAAATGGAGAAGATCCGTAAAATTGCTCGCATACCAATTCAGAACTCGCAGGTTCGCTTAAGAATTTTCAAGTGCTCTATAAAATCTATACTCTATAGATTCGTTCGAATTTTTCAGAATGAATGCCACGTCTTCTTCCCAGCTCACGATCTACAGGCCTACTGCCAACGCCACAATATCGTTCTCACCAGTTTCGCGACTCTCGGATCAACCCATCGTGATCAATTCCCGTAGGTTGCGGCGGAAGGGCCTCTTTTTAGTGTGTTTTCACAAACGAGGTCGAAGCCACAAACATTATACAAATTCAGGGCGTTCAAATGGGTCGAAGGCCACCCATCACCCCTCAACAATCAGTACGTGCGGGCTATCGCCGAGAAACATGGGAAAAGTCCAGCGCAGGTAAGAGCTGCTTTACATATCGCCGCGCTAACTCAAACATTCACATCAAAAGTATAATATTCCAGGTGCTGCTTCGTTACATGTTAGATCGTGGGATCTGCGTGATACCGAAAGCAGCTAGTCACCATCGAATTGTTGAGAATATCGATGTATGTTTGTTATGTGGATATGGCTAGAAAGCCGGTTGCGCGTTAATAGAAAAATTAAACAGATTCTCGACTTCCATCTAACCGCCGATGAAATCAAGAAGCTGGGTTCTCTCAAGGAACACATTCGCTACTTCACCTTCTCTGAGTTCGTCCAAAACACAAAAATTCCACTGATTTTTAGATTCAAAGATCACCCCGACTACCCATTTGCCAACTGCTCTTCAGCCAAACGATCTATTGGCATCATCTATGGACATTGAACCGCTTAGGAAATTGTTTCTCATTTTTTCTTGCTTCTCTAATTCACTTTCAATCGTTTTGTTGCAATTTCTCCGCTATCATGCACCCTGCCAAAAATCAAGCGCTTTATCTTGCAAAATAGAAATAAATTTTCAAATTTGGAAATAGAAAACGGCGCACGCGGCCAGGACCGCAATTGCGGACACGACACCGGGAAGTCGCGACGATGTCTGGAAAATGTTGTTTTTTTTCAGTCGAAAGACAGACTTACCCCAAACATAGCGTTCTTTTCGATAGCAGGTAGTATCACTTCATCTGCAGTCTCTTCGGCTAAATAATGAAAAATAACGAAAAGTACTATAGTGGACTCACTGATTTCAATCTCGTTTTGTGAGATAAGTGATTTATACCATCGGGCCGAGAGTTTGGGTGTACGACGTTTTTCCTCGGAATTGAAGTTAACCTGTATACGTTTCAGATTATTTCGTCCAAGACCCACCCGATACAATCCAAAAGCCATATCATAGCCGCGCGTCCACTCAAAATTATCAATTAGGCTCCAGACGGTATAGCCAACTACATTTGCTCCTTTTTCCATAGCTAAAGAGGGTTTTTGAAATATCTCCCCAAATCTCGAATTACCTAACGCCATAGCCGAGATGTAAGCATTGAGATAATGGACTCGGCTTACATCGTTGCGCCCTTCCCCGGGGCTATCCATACAACTTAATAATAAAATAAAACCAAATGGACCGGAAATCCAACCCATTTTCGGTCACAATAATTGGTAAGCCTCCAAGACGTCGATCAAGATGCATGAGGGCCTGGAAGAAGCCGGCGGGGCGAAGAATGAACCATTTCGCATCTGGATGCATTCTAAAATTCGCTTTAGTGGGCTTTTCACGAATTTCCACCTCTTCCAATCATCACTAGGGGCAATAGACAAGCCAAGATGGGTAAGGGTGTTATTCTCATCCATTTCATCTTCATCTAGGGCTCTGGCTTCGTAGGTGAAGTAGTGGTTGACACCAAAGAAGTCGATGGAACCTGAAAATACGGTGTTTTGCTTTTGTCTAGCAATTGCTTCAAACAAACCTCTCAAGCTCCTCTTCTCTGCCGTCGTAAATTCCGGCAGCACACTCGTTACTCGTCCAGTCTCAGCGCTCAACTCTGCCAATTTTTCTTTAGCTCGTTCTGGGTAGTCGCCCTATAATTTCCATCCTGCAGTTGCAAACTTCTAGTCCTACCGTAATCAGTGGTTGGGTGTAGAGCCCAAATTGGATATCTCTATAAAGTCTGGCCGCCTCCTGGTCCTCCTCTGAATCCGGATCTTCCGGTTCCGTCCAAGCTACAGCGTTGGCGATCCCGACTTGGCCTGTAATTTTTTGTTTTGAAATTTGAAACTGAATTTGTAAGAATGTAGCCCAGGTACTCTGATTTTCCTTGGAATGGTTAGGTTTGTCATACCGTTATATTCACTTCTGAATTCGTCATCGTAGAGATGGTATACCCTTGCGTGTCCCAACATCATATGGTGCGTTGCCAGATAACTAGAGAGAACATCATATGTCGCTACCCCTTTAAAACCCCTCACCATGCCCAATTTCCATCAGTCTGTATCCCCGGGGCATGATAGGTGACAAAACTTTTACCATATCCAAAAGCCGCCTGGGCTCTTGGTTCATTCAATGTAATCCAGTATGGCACCTAAATCAGTATTTTTAATTTCTCGGTAATTAGGATACCTTCTCCCCATATTCCTCAAAGCACAACCTAGCATATTCTTCGAACCAATCGACGACTTCCGGGTTCAGCCATCCGCCCCGATCCTGCAGGGCTTGTGGCAGATCCCAGTGGTATAAAGTCACCTTAAAAACCGAATAAACACAGCATTAAGCCAAACCATCGGTTTAATATCCGCATCAAGCAGCGCATCAATCAAATTATGATAATAATCGATGCCGTCCTGGTTTGTATCCCCGATCCCAGCGGGGATAACTCGAGGCCAGGAAATTGAGAAGCGATACGTTTTTACCTAAAATGATTACGGCTTGATTTTTGGCAATCTTAATTTAAAATTGGTGATTTAACAAGTGCTAAGCATACCCCCAAATCCCGCAATGCGGCCACATCTTCCAAATATTTATGGTAGCTGTCAGCAGATTCGTCGGCCGTCTGGTTGTTGCTGATCCGATCGGGCTCACGCGTGAATATATCCCAGATTGAAGGGCCTTTGCCTGAAAATACGTATTTATAGGTATATGTAGTAAAAGATACTTAAGAACCTACCATCCTCTAATGCTGCTCCTTCGATTTGATAAGCAGACGTTGCTGCACCCCAAAGGAAGTCCTCAGGAAACGTGTAATTGATCTAAAGTCATGGAACCGCGATTTTAATAGAAAGTTCTAGTTTAACGCTAAGAACCAAAACACATACATGCTTCATCTCGTCGTCAGCCGCTCCAACACCAAACTGACGAAGCCACACACAGAGCAGCGCTTAAAATTCATTAGTCTTTTTCTTCGTTTTATGCCCCGGCAATTTCAGATATCCCTCACGGGGTCAAGGTGCCTGGAACTTTCACCACAAAAAATATCTGCCCCTCCCTTATCGTTATCATAGGCCAAAGGCTTTTTATTACCTGAATAAATGGGCCGGAACATGTCTGGATTTCGAATCGGGAAATGACTTTTTGGGGGGTTGAAATGGCTGTGAGAAGTAGACCAGGCACCCTACCCTCCCCCCGGAACACAAAACAATGGATTTGCATATGAATTTTTTGGGGAAATACCCTCAAAAACAGAAAAAAGCATAAAGTAGAAAGGTGGTTAAGGTTGTGATCATCGTGGGGGTCTGTTTTCAATATTTACAAAGTTCTTGACGCCAGAACAGGTATGCTTTAAATCGGGTCAGTTTGACAAAGTTCTTATCACTTCCTGAACAGGAATAAATAAACAGCTTAAGCTTCTCACCTCCTGGCACCAGACTAAACAAGAAGTGCGCCCCATCTCGATGGGTCAGCGCCATTTTTGCCGCAAATATTTTCGAACCATTTTTCGAACCTATTTTTAGAATGTGTCGATTTGTGTATTTTTAATTTAATTTAAAATATTTATTAGAATACCCATAATGACGATCACAATAAAAAAAATAAGAAACTACGGCGACTGCTAGGTATCGAGTTTTATCCATGGAGGTCGATTTTCCATTCCTTGGTCAGGTAGGCGCCGACGTTGGAGATGACAACTTGTTGGAGGTCACGGTCATGCTCAAAGTCCAGATCTTCGGGGATGAAGTCTAAAATCGGTGTATTCATCGTAGACGCACTGATTTTTAAGGAAACACTGTTAAATAAGTTATTTATTTTCTGAAAATTGATCTAAACGTTGTCAAAAGTAGTTTAGATTCCTTAAAAGGCTTATAAAACCATAAACAACGTAAATATAAAAGCTGTAGCATAAAAATCATTCTAATAGAAATTTTTCGCAAAAAGACCAATTTTGAATCAAAATTGTAATGGCGCGGGGGAGATCGTTATCGTTATTCATGGCTAGCTGGCGGAGACCACCCTATAGACAACATGGGTGGTCTTCGCGTTGGTCTCAAAATTCCACGGAAACGCCGCAGTAGGTCAAGAAATCTTTGGCGAAAGGTCCACATACACAATTTTTCCTATTCTAGAAAATCGGCTTAAATACGCATAAAAATTTGAAATACGGTCCTAAACATTTTCCACATCAAAAACATCAACACCCACCGTCCAAATAGATATGGGCCGTCTGTGGGTAGAACTTGACACCTCGGATGTAAATTTTGTCGATCAAAACCTCAGAAGTGTAGGTGCCCTTCTTGTCGAGAATTTTGCTCGAGATTGTGAAGAGGTAGTCATGCTCTTTCTAAAGAAGTTTTGTGACAACTGGATAAAATTCAAACCTTGAAAACGATGCTCCAAAGGGCGAAGTCACCATTTTCGTACGCAAAACTTTCTCCATCATCAAGGTAGACGGTACCGTTAGCTTGGTCTCCTAAAAATTGCGATATTGATAATAATAATACTAGTACATAAATAAATTCTACAACGAAGTCAAGGCGAGCTGCTCACCGCGTGTATTCAAGCCAATATACAGAGAGACAGGGTCGTTTCGGGTCTCAGCCAATGATGCACGATGTCCATCTAACTCACGGATCGGCACGATGGTACCTAGAGAAGATCATAGAACTTAGTTTTAGGACCGTTAAATTCATATTTATTAAATAGAATCCTCTGGCCGACAAATTTTGTGCTATAAAACTCACCTCCCCTTTGGAAGACGGCGATCTTGTCCAATGGTGCTTCAATTTGCATGGCACCAGGTGAAGGCCGGGCCTTTCCGCTCTCGAATTCGTACCAGACCTAGAAAATATTTAATGTATGTTAATGGCTCGATTAGCCTTAACATCGAGCCATGCTCAACTTTGCTATGTTGCTATTTCTCTTTCTCGCTTTCTCTCTTCCTCTCTTCCTCTCTCTCTCTCTCTCTCTCTCTCTCTCTCTCTCTCTCCTCTCTTTCCCTCCCCCTCTTTCTCCCTCTCTCTCCGCTCTCTCTCCCTCCTCTCTCTCTCTCCTCTCTCTCTCTCCTCTCCTCTCCTTTCCCTCCCCCTCTCTTTCTCTCTCTCTCGCGCTCTCTCTCACCTCACGTCGTCCAGGCAGATAAACAGAAGTCTTGCGCTCTCCGGCTTCCAGCGAAGGCTTCACCAGGATAGCATTTCCAAGCAACCACTGACGATCCTCATCATATCCAACTTCGTCCTCCATCAGCTTAAAAAATAGTTTTTTAAATGTAACCAGGACCATTTGCATACCTCCATCCAATGTGGCCTCATCACTGGCTTCCCAGTCTTTGAATGCTCGTAAAACAAGCTGTAGATGTAGGGCAGGAACTTGTACCTAAAAATTGATTTGGCTATCTGGCGCTCAGTTTTTGTACCTTGTTTCAATAGCCTTTTTGTACGCGGCACGGTGTTCCTCATCCAGTAGGTATGGCTCTCGGCGCTTGGTGTCAGTATGAGCATGAGCGCGGAAGAAAGGTTGGAAAGCGCCGGCTTGGGCCCTGAAGAAACAATTTAGAAGATGGATAGATTTACCATCGAACAAAGAGCTCAGGGTCTGTGTCATGGAAGAAGCCTCCGACATCAGCACCAACGAATGGAATACCGGAAGTGGAGAGGGTGAGGAGCATTGGGACGGATGCCTGTAAACTTTTTGTTTAATGGTAGTTTTACGCTTAGGCTTAAGCTTGGCCTAGGCTTGGGCCTAGGTTTAGGTTTTGGGCTTCCACCCACCTTTAGATGTTCCCAGGTAGCTGCATTATCCCCAGTCCAGACAGCAGCAGTCCGTTGGGATCCGGCAAAGAACGAACGCGTCAACACGAATGGTCGTAGCTTTCCTCCGGAACGACTCTTGATACCGTCAAATGTCGCCGAATGCTAAAGGCATTGGTTTCCGGACACAGTCTGAATAGCACCTGGTAGAAGCCATACATGTTGTGGACCTCGCGGTGTTCACGGTCATTATGGTGAACAAGGTCTTTCGGCATGGTGACCTAAAATTATGAAACAATAAAAATATTATAAATCTATTGCATCGTTATAAATTTTTATTTACAAACTCCAGTTCCGGAACTTTAATGTATGCGATTAATTTCGGAAATACCAACCTCGGGTCCA
The DNA here is from genome assembly GCA_038088335.1 of Mesorhabditis sp. LJ9110. Lineage (NCBI taxonomy): Eukaryota > Metazoa > Nematoda > Chromadorea > Rhabditida > Rhabditidae > Mesorhabditis > Mesorhabditis sp. LJ9110. Next base: position 40,317 of record JBBGBA010000089.1, read on the forward strand.
TCAAATACGGAAGGTTCGTTCATGTCGTTCCAAATATGAACGTTGTCTGAAGTTCCAGGATACTAAAATGAATGTTAGCATAAATACCCTCCAAGCGTTACCTTGTCATACGCAAACTTCTCAGCCCACCACTTCCTGGCCTCGGGATTGGTGAAATCCACATAAACCGAATCCTGTGGCCAACAATTTCCGACAAACGTCTTCTTTCCGCCTAACTCCTTGACGAGGAAACCTAAGAATTTGAATAGGACACAATACCGTGATCTTTTACCTTTCTTTCGTGCCTCCTTGTAAATTGTATAATTTTTGTCCTTTTTGATATGTGGGTCGACGATGGTTACCAGCTTGCGGCCCTGGAAGCTGGATGATTTTCTACTTGTTTCCCTCTGACCTTCTTAGAGATCTCCTCAACCATGGCAGCCGGATCAGGGAACTTCTCCTTATCCCATGTAAAGTATCGTTTCCCATCCGTGTGTTCAATGTCCAGCCACAACACGTCAAGCGGAATTTCGTGCTCGTCGAACTTGGCAACAACTTCCCGTACGTCCTTCTCATCCTTGTAGTTCCATCTGCACTGATGGTATCCCAAAGAAAATTCCTAAAGCAATAAAATAATATTTATGTAAATATTTTTATATACCGGTGGAATAGGGGTCACGCCGGTGATTTTAGCGTGCTGCCGGAAGATATCGTTTGGTTTTGGGCCGAGGAAGAAGAAAACGTCAATAAGACCAGACTCCGAGATGAATCGGGTATTGATCTGAAACGGACAAGTAAAAATAAAGCAGCTTTGACAGGACCTGTGGGATTTTGTGGGCTTTTTCGTCTTCGGTTTCGACGAGCTTGGCCACAGCGCCCAAGTCAGCACGGCTTGTGTCGAAGTCCACCCAAGTTTCCGATGGATTGAGCCATAGCATACTTAGAGCTCGTTTTGTGTTGGTAGCTGCTAAGAAGGGAACTACAAAATTAATTTTTGAAGAAGAATATGACGTCATTCTCTACCTGATCCATACAAAGCCATTGGATTGTTAATTTCATACTCAAACACATCAAGGTTGTAAAGACGGTATGGCTCGTAGTTGCTAAAAACAATTAATTCAGCTTTGGGGTCTAAAAACCAACTTTGTACTCCTGAGCGCATAAGTCTCAGAATGCTCCGGAAGACCATAAGCGTATTTGAATCCGAGTAGCGCTATGTCAACGCCGACGGAAGAAGAGCCTAACACAAGCAGATACCTTGTAGAATCGTAAGCTTCTGATCCTACCATGAGGCTTCTTGTCCTTGAAATCTCCCCACTTTTCCTCCCAAAATCCATCTCCGTCTTTGACCTTCTGACCCTTTCGGAAATGCTCGAAGCGTAAAAGATCTAAAAATTGTTATTTTTTTTACTGTCGTTCTGTATACTTTTTGAATTCACTGTAGCGACCAGAGTTCCTTTGGAATACAGATCGACTCGGAATGGCTTGTGCTGGACGACAACCTAAAATATTTGGCTATAAAATATTGAATCTATTTTACCTTATGGCCATCTTCGGTCTCAAAGAACGAATCATCGGTTTTGGACTCGGATTTTTTAATTCTAAAGATACTTAGATTTTTTAAGAGCTATATTACTTTTGTTGATCCGGTTCTGGGTTGTTCAATGCATCCAAAGGCTGCCAGCGGTTGCGGACACGGCCTTAATCATTATTCAAAATATAAATAAGGATAATACCGTCTTTGCCCTCGAATTCATCAATTACCAGTCTTATTGTCGAATCTTTTAGAGCAACAATATCCAAGACTAGCGAATTTTCCTAGAATGAAAAAACCATAAAGTAATATCGATTTCAAACCTTGTTTTTCAAAATTGCGTGCAGCCCAGTGTCATTGAATTTTAAGCTATTTGAGACGACCTTGTAATCGGTTACAGATTTGTCGTCGCGATGCCGCCTACATAGATACGGTAAAAATTATCGATCATCTTTTTTACCTGCAGAAGGCTGTATCGATGCATCTTCTAAATTTTGCCCTATTTACAGCTCCAACGGCTGCCACCACAGCCAGGAGCAGGAGCCACCGCATGCTAAAACTAGAGGTTGTGGCATTAAAAATCTAAATTCGAAGAAAGGAAAAAATTTTGTAGCTCGTGCTTAAAATAATGTGGTCTAATTAATCTGGAGCAAACAGACAAAGATGTTCTGTTCCAAGGAGTTCCCGACCCTGGGGCTCAGTTGGGGGGGGGGGGGGGGGTGTGCTGAGGGGTCAGGGTCGGGCGAAAGAATGTAGGGAGATGAGAGATAGAGAGAGGGTGGACTGTCATCTAGCCTCCTCCTCCTCCCGAGCTACCCCCGGCTCCTTTTCTGGATATCTGGGCAGTCAGGGAGAGCTGAGTTGGAAGAGAAGCTTCTCGAACAGTGGAGACCGGTTTTTTGGTGGGATGGGGAGGTTGAGGTAGAGGAAGAAAAGATATTGGCGGTTGCCTAGGTTCAGGGTTTGTTCAAAGAGGAAGTTGCAAACTTTTTTGACCTTGGTGATCAGGCTAATGTCGGGTTTTTTCTCTTCTAGGCCAAATTTTCGATAAGTTTAGTGTTTAAAAGACCAAACCATTGGCCGAGTATACGAAATGACAGTTTATTATAATCTCATATATACAAATAGATAATCTTCTAGCATTTGTTCCTAGTTGTCGAGCTTCTTTTCGACCTTCACCGGCTTTGAGCGCTTCTTGCCGATGAACACGGTGGCTCCAGGGGCGTAGGCGGGGACAAGGCGGGCAAGTGGCGAGATTTGAGGAGCCTAAAGTTACAATACATATAGTTTTAAATGCCCGAGAGCTATGACGTATCAGTGGAAATGACCTACGAGGTAGACGGGTGGGCCGGCAACAGCGACCGGGGCAGGAGCAGCGAAAACTGGGGCGGGAGCAGCGTAAGCCTGAAAATGGTAATATTAGAATTATTTGATTACTGACCGGGTACGCTACAGGCTCGCGGACCGGAACCGGGGCGTAGGCCGGAGCAGGGACTGGTGCCGGCGGAGCGTACAACGGAGCAGGAGCTGGAGCTGGAGCATAAAGAGGAGCAGGGGCTGGAGCCGGAGCATAGAGCGGAGCAGGAGCTGGAGCATAGACTGGAGCCGGAGCTGGGGCAGCTGGAGCATAGAGGGGAGCTGGTGGGGGAGGTGCTTGGCCGATGGGCATCCGTAGGCCGGAACTGGCTCGTAGGCGGGAGGTGCGCAAGCTGCTGGTGGAGCGCAAAGCGGTGCCTAAACCGAATTTCGAAAATTAGAAAATATTAGAAAATCTACCGGCTCTGGGACTGGTGCGTAGCCGCATGGGGGCTGCTGAGCGCAGGGGTCGTAGGCTGGCTGTAACAGTGTTTTAGTAAATTGCTTATGGAATTCTTAGTATGAAGAAGTAGAATGTTTGCAAACGTACCGGTGGTGGAGCCTCGTAGGCAGGGCGGTTGTAAGCGGGAAGAGCGTACAGGCGGTGCCGGAGCGGCGTACTGTGGCTGAGGTGGAGTGGCTAGAGGTGCAGGATAGGCCGGAGCTGCGGCAGCATATCGTGGAGGAGGATAGGCACGGTGTTGAGCTTGTGGAGGAGGATAGGATGGATCACGTTGGAGGTAGGCTGGTGAAGGCGGTGGAGGAGGTGCTGCTCCGGGGTACCGGGCTTGTTGTGGTGGCGGAGCTTGTCCGTAGTGAGGAGGAGCTTGAGGGGCTTGAGGGCCAGGTCGTTGCTGAAAATAGGTAATTTCATTAAGCACTCGATTTCTAGAGGCAAAGAGCACAACTTACCCCTGGGTAGAGGTATTGAGCAGTAGCAGCGCCAAGCAGGCACAGAACACTAAAAAGCGGCAGAATTTTTATGTAAAGACAGAATAGCGGATCCCTTAAAATTAATTCAATAAATCGAAAATTTTAATGAAAACCTGACGATTAGCATTATAAACCTACAGTAAGGAGTTTGCCATGTCACCGGATGAATTGAAGGGGTTGTGAAGGGGGCAACTGGGGCATGCCATTGGCCCATGGCCCCTTTATACCCGGTTTTCGGTGCGCGGTGCCATTGTTGCCCGCACGCGTTCGGGCCCCACCCAGTCCTTTCGTGTACCTTTACCGGGGGCTTCTTCCCCTCTTATTTTCCTTTCTCTCTAGCGTCCGCCTGTCCACAGTCTTCCCCTCTTTTTCGCGGAGAATATTTGGCCATTCCGGACACGTATCCGGACATATGATCCGACCAATGACGACCTCGCGACCCCGATCGACCCTCAATTCACCAACAATCAAGATTTGGTTGGGACAAGGAAGAAAATGTGTAGATGTTGAGATGTAAATAAGGATTAGAAAACGCAGAAGTGCTCGAAAAAATCGTAGTATGGTCAAGGTAGCAGAAGGTATTTAGAAGGGGAAAAGTTTGGACAAAACTTGAAACGTAGAAAACCTGCCCTTATCTGCTTTTTTCAGATTGAAAAATTATTCGCAACCCCCAGCCTTTTAGTCCATCAGATCCAAAATTTTCCTAGGTTATTTTCTAGATTTTTTATTTACACTTCTCTACCACCGGTCGCGCTATTTTGGACTCGATAATGATGGTCCTTTCCAAACACCACATATACTCCTCTTCAAAATCCCCTAACTAGCTTTAGTACGATCAAGCCACACAAAATCTTGCACCCTAACCCCCTGCACCCAGTTTCTCTTCAATTTTTCCCTTGCCTTTCAACAATCGTGGGCAAGTCTTCTTCATAAAACATGGTGTTTCTTGACATTTGCACACCTTTTCCGCACTTCCCGCCAACAATCGCGGCTTGTTGGGGGGCCCTACCGGATCGTTTCGCGAGGGGTGGGGGAAAGAACCCGGGTGTTTGTGAGTGGTGTAAAAGAGAAGTATTGGGTGGCGCTACGTCTTGATATTAGCCATATTGACACCCAGCCAGCCAGCCACCAATACCCTCGCTGCTACCTGTCGACAGTCTCTTTGTTGAGAGTTGAGCGGCTGGCCCAAAGGCGCCTCGACCCCCCTCAAATATGCTAAAACCAAGCAAATTTTGACATTTCTGCCAAGTGTCAATAACCGTCAACGTATGGGCTGGATAGGTAAAGAAAAAACGTGCGAAAAACCCTAAATCCAAAAACTAAATATTTAAAGGATAGGAAAAGGCTCGGACAAGGCGGCGCAGATTTTCGATCGCTGGTTAAATACGTTATCTGGAAGAGCCGGTATGATTTTGTCGATTCTATGGTTTTCAAAGGTAAAAAATTCATCTTGGGTCAAATGAGCGTTAGATGAGAGTAGAGTATAGACTCCAAAAACTATCTCGAAATCCACTGCACTGAGTGGCTGAACTGAACTTTAATGGCCTTTTTAACCACAGAAATAGTCTATTCAATTAAAACCAAAGAAAGAGTGATTTTTAAAAGACGCCTTACCTTCCAGTGAAAACGAGTGTTCGAAATATCTGTGTACACTTGGGTAGAGCGAGGGATATTGAAGTGTTGTCCCTCACGATCTCTCGTCGCCCGAGTGGGTCATTTCCCTTCCACACCAGCAAACCGCAAATTTTATGCGAACCATATTTTTGCTATCCCTTCTATCTATCTATTGCCTGGCCACTGATCCCGAAAGGGTTGCTTCTGAAAATTTTGCATCATTAGAGCCGATTAACGTTGGGAGGGTCACGAGACGATATAAAAGCTATCGAAAGAATCCAGCACCGTTTGGCCAATTTTTACAGGTGAAACGTTACGTGGTTTTTTTGAATGATTATTCTATTGCGCTAAAAAGACCGGAAATGTCTATTTAGTGACCAGTTAGCAAAAATAGAACATAGTACCGCCGGAATTTATCTTCAGTTGCAGGACGACGAAAAGATCGAACTCAATCGTTTAATTAAAGATGGTCGCGTGCAGGGTGATTCGAGAAAGGTGAGAACTATCAATTATCTTTAATAATTTGTTTAGTCTATCCAGCAAACGATCCGCGACTATTTGCGTACACATCTAGGCCCTCAAGCCATGACCGATGTGAATCGATTGGTCGAAGAAGGACAACGCTTGAACGCTGGCTTGGATGGGGGCTAGTACAGATAAATTTTTATTCAAGTACACATTATTTAACACGACATTGAAAGGCGATTTTTGGTCTAGAAAAGTGAGAAAAGAAGGGCGGCAAAGATGGCCGTCAAGTATGAGATGGCTGACGCGGAGGTGGTGGTCGTGGCAACCTGTGCCGTTGTTTGCACCGTTTTCACCTAAAATTATTTTACGTTGTCTGGTAAGTTTGGTATATTTTTGATAGTTAAAGGTTGCCGTTAAACCCTACGTTGAACGTCTGATGATCGATACAGTCGTTCCAATCGCAACAGCAACCGCTCATCTGGGTCGTGTTCGTCGAACCGCTCTGGATGACGTTGCAGCTAGAGATTATAATCAATAAGTGAAATCCCGTATGTCCCTACTTATTCTTAAGCCCGAAGGTCTTGCAAATGGCCACTGGGTCGCAGGTGAAGATCGTGGCGCTGAAAGCCGCGCCGTTGAGCGATGAGGAGTAAGTGAGCCGTGCGCAGTCTCCTTGGCAAGCCATGAACCTGAAAGAAAATCTATTAGCAGTCTCAGTGATTTTTCCAACCGGTTATCATCGCTCAGGACGGTCGAGTTGAGAGCGATACCAGCATAGCAGGCAAGTGGCGGGGTGTTGGCGGTATCGATGGTGGGGATCGGGTTGGGTGCAGGGAAGCGGTGGCGCTTCACGTTGCAGTTGTCATCATCACCACAGCAGCAAATCTCCAAGTAGTCTCCGGCGCTGTCCATGTTCAGCGGGTTGCCTGAAATAGCGAGATAGGATCACATTTGCCATAAGCTTAAAGCGCACGTTCAGGGAGGGGCCGTGTACTGGTCACAACGTGTACACCCTATGGACGTAGGGACCGCGCGCACGGCCTGCCCGTGCTGTGACAGGCCATTCCTCCTTTGCGGCGTGGGGCGCCCCTCGTCCCCTCGCCAGGTTGTAGCTGTGGCTGACTGGTATCCATCCGCGCCTCCCGAGCGGATGGCCCGGGTTCGACCCCCGGCCGAAAAAACTCCAAAAAAACTTCCAAAAAAAAACCTCCCTGAACGTGCCCTTTAAGGGCAAGAAAACCTATATCTAAAATGGCGCTTACCGCAATGGCGTTGAGGGTCGAAGATGTCGCAAAGGATTTCTGGGCCGCAGATGAATGCCCACAAGTCATAGCTGCCAAAGTGGGTCTCCACTGAGACGCAGTCACCATTGCAAGGCATCGAAGCACCCTAAACTTGTAATTTGGCTAATAAAAGATAATAGAGATAAATTTTCTGATGCACTCACAACGATAGAGCGGGTGGAAGCATTCTGTGGGTTGCTCTGGGTCTGCATTCCAACGAAGCATTGCAAGTTGTCCTTGTGGTTGTGGGTATCCGGCTGCGGCTTTGGCTAAAAAGAAATGCAGATTGTACTGAGCCGTTGTTACCTGGAAGGTGGTGTGATCTAGGCAATCGTTGAAGTTGCAACAGCAGGCGGAGATTGTCGTGTTCGTAACGTCTCCATTTTGCAGCTCAGTGCAGCTAGAATATATTGGTTGGATGTTGGATCCGATTGTGCTTGCCTACCTGTTCTGAAGTTTGAAAGCCGAGCAGATGGCAACTGGATCACAAGAGAAGATGGTCGCACTAATGGCGGCACCGAAGAACTTGGAGGAATAGGTCAGTTGAGCGCAGTCACCCTGGCAGGACATGAAGCTGAAAAGGAAAAGGCATAATAACGTGGGAACGGCTGTTTATGGATCGAACTCAGATAGCACACCCACCGGTCAGCTGGAGACAGAATCGAGCCGTTGAAGGCGAATCCGGCGTAGCAAGCCAATGGAGGCGTTGTGACGCTGACTGTCGGCAGAGGTGAAGGGACAGGGATGTTGTGGCGATGGATGTTGCAGGCATCTCCCCAGCCGCAGCAGCACGTCTCCAAGTAGTCGCCGTCGTAGTCCATGTTCATCAGTCCTAAACCGAAAAGTTTTTCACCATCTGGAACAGTAAATACCACAGTGGCGTTCCGGATCGAACAAGTTGCAAAGAGCTGGCGGTGTGCACATGAAGGCCCACATGTCCTGGCCGTTGAAGTGGGTGTTAATCGAGGCGCATTCTCCGTTGCACGGCATTTCGGCTCCCTAAATGAAGATAGTTTTAATTAACAATTGCAAAGGAATTTTGCACAGCACCAGAACTTACCAAAAGCACGCGAGTGCTAGCATTCTGCGGGTTGCTCTGCATCATCAGTCCGACGTAGCACTGCAGGTTATCCTTGACGGTCTGGGGCACTGGCTTAGGCTGGAAGGTCTGCTTGTCAATGCAATCATTGAAGTCACAGCAGCAGAATTGAATGGAGGACGAGTTGCTTCCACTGTTGCTGATTTGCTGGCACCTGAAAAAATGTGTTAACAGGAGAGAATGACATAAAGGATAGAAAGTGCTTCGAAATTTTACCCGTTGTGGGCGCGGAAGGTCATGCAAAGCGTCACCGGGTCGCAAGAGAAGATCGTGGCGTTGAATGGAGATCCGGCGAGCACCGAAGTGTAAGTGATCTGCGCGCAGTCACCTTGACAGGACATGTATCTAGAAAGAAAGCTGTAATGAAAAGAAGAAGCTTACCGGTTGTCAGGAGACAGGACGTTTCCGTTGAGGGCCACACCAGCATAGCAAGTGATGGGCTGCACCCAGCTGGGTTGTACGGACGGTACAACGGGCGGCTCCGGGATATTGTGGAAGTGAAGGTTGCAGTTATCCCATCTTGAGCAGCAGCATGTCTCGAGGTAGTCGCTCGTATCGAAGTTGATCGGATTTCCTAGAATATATTTTTGGTTGATTAGATCTTCATGGGTCGCCTATTGTAGACGGATATAAATGTGCGGGTATTGAACCTACCACACATGCGCTCCGGATCAAATGCGTCGCAAAGAGCCTGAGGAGCGCAGAGGAAGGCCTGGGTGTCGAAGCCGTTGAAGTGGGTCGAGACGACTGAGCATTCACCATTACAGGGCAAGGTCGCTCCAAGCAGAGTCTTGGTTGTAGGATCCTGCGGATTTGACTGCATCTGAAGGCCAACGAAGCACTGAAGGTTATCCTTGTGTGGCGCAGGGTTGATTGTCAAGTTGCGCTTGTTGATGCAGTCGTTCCAATCGCAACAGCAACCGGCAATTGAGGAGCTTCCAGAAGAGCTCTGCGTGATGTTCGTGCACTGGTTTGACATTCCCAAGCTTGTGCAAAGGGAAACGGGGTCGCAGGTGTACATCGTAGCTGTGAAGGAGACGCCTGAAATTTTGGGGCTATTTTGTGAAGCCATTACTTTAATTATTTGCTCTAAGAATACCTACCGCCAAGCGACGAAGCGTAGCTGACCTGAGCGCAGTCACCGAAGCAAGACATATACCTGAAAAATCAAGTTGGATTCCCAGCACTTTTTTACTTGTCCTCATCGGTAAGTGGGCTGTAGGATCCGTTGTACATGAAGGCTAGACCGGAATAACAAGCCAAGGGGGTCCTTCGCCTTGACGGTGTGCTTGGAGTCGTGACGGTCGCATTGGGCTGCTGAAATTTACATTATTAGTGCTAGCTCCTTGCGACACGAACCTGCTTGAGGATGTTGCAGTTATCTTGGTTTTCACAGCAGCACACACTCATCCAGTCACCAGCTTGATCAAGGAAGAAGCTGCTGCACTCGTTGTAGACATCTGGACAATTGGGATGCTTTCTATATAAGACTTACCGAAGCTAGAGCACAACGATTGGGGCGAGCAGAAGTAGCCGTAGGTATGCACGCTGTTGACATCCGTGACAACGGTACCACATTGGCCGTCGCAGGTCATCGAGCTACCGTAGGTGGTCGTACCGTTCGTGCTTTCAAATCCGAGACCAACGAAGCAGTTGACGCTCTTGGGGAGCGGGTACGGCTTCACCTTGCGGTTGGCCAAGTCGATACAATCGTTCCAATCGCAACAACATCCGGTGATGGTTCCGTTGGGTCCAGAGCGGCAGCTGTTTCGCACGCCCATCTTCGGACAAACACTCACCGGATCGCAAGTGAACATGGTCACATTGTAGTCTCCGCCTGTAAGTTTGTAAATTTTGTAGCAAACGAATTTCCGCTTCCTTATTGTTCGGCTGCGAACATGGATAACCTACCGGCAACTGTGGTACGGAAAGTGATGGCTCCGCAGTCACCACGGCAAGCCATATATTTATCCGAAGTGTTGAACAAGTTGTCGTTGATGCCGAGACCACTAAAAACAGCTAGTTGCACTTTCTAACAAAAATTACGCATAGCAGGCGATTGGCGGCCTAGTGCTTGGTGGTGTGTAAGGTTCCGGATGAATACGTCCTCTTTCGGTGTTGCAGTTGTTGAAGTAGTCGCAGCAGCAAGCTGAAAATCCAGAGTTTTCAATTCCCTTTTCGATGTGGTTCTAAGCGCCCTAATTTCCTGTCAAATGCTTACCAGTTACGTGCGGGGCGCCCTGTTCGCCGAGGATGGTGAAGCAATCATTGACGATTCCGACAGCCTCGCAAGTAGTCTTGGGGGCGCAGAAAAAGCCAGCCATGAAGACGCCGCCGATTTGGGTCTCGACGGATGCGCATGAACCATCACAGTCCATCTCGTAGACATCCGTGTAGTTGCGTCCGACAGCCAATCCAATTCCGCAGTGAAGGGTGTTTGTTCCGTTCGGAAACCTAGGAGAATTCTTAATGACAAAGCGCGATAATTTTCTTACTTGCGAGCGTATGGGTTGATGCACATATCCGTATCGCAGCAGCACCCGGTGATCGGGGAGTTCGGGATTTGTCCACATCTGTTGATGAGCCCGAGACCACGGCAGACTGTTGCGGGATCGCAGGTGTACAGGGTAGCGTTGTAAGGAGAGCCGGCCACGGATGAAGCGACAGTCACACTAGCGCACTCGCCAGCACAGCCAGAATATCGTTCAGAGATTGAGATACTAAAGAAAAGTATTTCATAAACTTCAATTTTCTACCTGTTAATATGGAGTCCCTCCAAGCAAGCAATGATTTCAGTGGGTCTTGGCGGACGAGATGGGGGCTGGACCGTCACATCGGTTCCATTTACGTTACAGTAGGGCCCATCGTAGCAACAGCAAGCCTCGATGCCCATATTTGCGGCCGTCAGGTTTGAGCAGCTTCCGACAGTATCCATCATGTAGCACAAAGCATCGGAAGCGCAATAGAATGCCTCGACTTCATAACCATTGATAACAGACTTCAGGCGACCACACATTCCTTCGCAAATCTCTCCGGCGCCAACATCAAGGGGGGTTCCGTCTCCGGTGAAGTTCTTGAGGTGAAGGCCAACATAGCAGTCACGGATATGCGTCCTGGTGCCGTTCGGGTAGCGAGGAGGATTGGCGGACGGATCAATACAGGCGTCGTAGTTGCAGCAGCATCCACCGAAGGTTCCATTGGCAATGTCCATACAGTCGTTGGTTAGACCGAGTCCATTGCAGATGTTTGCGGGATCGCAGGAGTACATGGTGAAGTCGTAGGTCCCTTGGTATTTGAAAGTGACCGAAGAGCAGTCTCCCTGACACGCGACATAGTCACCACCAGCCAAAAGCTGTCCGGCGATGTGGATACCGGAGTAGCAGGCTTGTGGAATGCGGGTCACTGGAGGCAATGGCGAGGGTGTAGGGATCTGGAATCAGCGACTTTAGAAAGTTCTAAAAGCCTTTTGCCAAAACGGCCAATGGTTCGAAGGAATTCTCACATTGAAGCCATCGAGATTGCAGTTCGAGCTATCATAGCAACAGCAGGCAGTGATGTTGTAGTTAGGGTGTCCAGCCACTGGTGAGCAGCTGCGGGGCCCAGTTGATGGTGGGCTGACGAAAGCGTCGCATACACCAAACGTCGCGCAGAAGAAAATCGTTCCGTTAAGGGCTATAAAAATGATCAATTAGGCGCCTAGATTCCATGATTCTATGGGTTTTTTGAAACGGAAAAACAAAACTACCTCCAATCATCGTGGTGGCACTAGCACATTCTCCAAGGCAGTGCTGGGCGGCGCCGGCGACGGTCAGCGAGCCTTTGGCCAGCACGTTCGGTTGGCAACGGGCAGGACTTCTGCGCGATGCTTGTCAACGACTTCGAGCTGTCCATCGGAAAGACCCGGGATTCGGTTGCAGAGATCCTCAGAGCAGATGTCATCGACGTTCCGGACTCGTTGCTGCAACGCCGGATGAAACCTTTACGCGATCAAACCTGTTCTTCACAGCCGAGTTGGTGCATCTGAGTTCCGTCGGGCAGCTTCGGTGATCGGCGTGTGCAGACACCTTTGCAGTTTTCCTAAATTTAGATTGTAGATGCTTGGTGGGGGAGGGCACATACCATCGTGACGTAGTTCTGAGTGATGACGCCTTCGCCATCAACGGTCACTGATCCGATGTTGCATCGCAAAGCCGTGGCCGTACTGGCCAATGCTAGCAGCAAGGCCGCCGCTCGGGCCAGATTACCCATCTAAAATAAAAATGATGAAAGATAAAATGGCATACAACAGGAAAAGGCTTGTCAATAGGAAAAAGCGAAAGTAGTGTGGTGAAAGAGATACGTTTTGCTTCTAGTATGTCCCCTTACATCATAGCCAATCGAGAGTTTTTGTAAAACACCTTTAAAATTGATCATATTGAAAAGCTGATGCTGGAGCGTTCCATCGGGATCGTTAGTTCCTTTAAACAAATTTAAGCAATAATTATCTATGAGATTGTTCAAAATAGAGCAGTTTCCCCTTCAAATTTTGGCAATTTCGGTAAGTTAAAAATATAACAACGACCTTTAGCCTACATCCCAGTCCTAATACAGCTTGCCCTTTCGGGGCGATTAAAATCAGAACCCATTACATAAAATACGGTATTCCAAAAATTCAGTAGCGCCTAACATCAAGCTCATCTTGGCCAGCTCTGACTAGTGTGCCCATCCCCGAAATTCCAATTGGTGATAAACCCCTGGACCACGACGGCCACTGAAGCTCCCAGTGTACCCCGACACGTTTTATGACCATTGTAAATTTGTGGAATGATAAGCCGCGCAAAAATCGTCTTGATTTATCACCAGACTCCGCCACCGCACCGCATCTTTGAAAGTGAGGTGGGGAAGGGGGCCTCGGGAGTCAGACCAAGGTAAATGAAAGAACAAATTTTAGCAAAGACAAACAGTGGCATAATTAACAAAATTTCGGCTGGTCGAATGAATTTGATAATAAGGTGAGCAAGGCGGGTTCATTGCATTTCTACAACAAGTGGTTTAAAAATACGGTTAATTTAAGGCAGGCTATTAAAGGCTTTAATAAACGGAGTATTTCTTTATCGAAAGGAATGTTAACTTAACCAAAAAAATTATTAAACACTATTTTCAAATTATACATCTGGTCGGGGCACTACTTTGAAAGCTATCTCTGAGGTTTAAGGGAGGCTTTTAGCTTCGATCAACCACTAGGATAAAGTATAACTAATGGATGGTATTGCCGAGAAAGCTCAGGGGTACTCTTGCCTAGTAAAAGCAATAGAGTGAAGTAACTTAATGGAAGCTAGCTGAGGAAGACAGGGACCGGCAGGCTCCAGCTACCGTAACCCATGGCGCCTGGAGGCACCTGCGGGATCCCCGGTTATGAATTGAAGTGAGGCGACGATCGGCAAAGCCATATCAGAAAATGCCAACACAAGGAGCCGGTTGTAAGTGGCCTGGATTACAACCATACCCTCCCCCTTTTTGATTAACGATAAGCTCTGGGGAAGCTTGGTGAGCTGGCTTTACCCTAGTGGTATTTCGGTTACCACTTACGTCATATCATCGCTTCAATTTGCATATTTTCTTGAAAGTTTACACATCGCAATTTACTTGTATTTTCCACACAATCGAAAATTATCTGACTAAGGGTTTGCCATAAAGTCTTGCATCTTTCAAGCGTTTGAAACTGTTAAAATCTAACGGTTCAACGGTTAAAAAAGCAAGACAGCGAATAAAGAATTTTCTCCGGCTCAGGCTCTATCCCCTGTTCAAAAACGGGCCTAATATATTATTGCAGTATCCCTTGGCGATTATAGAATTCTCAAGTCAGTGTTCTATGTCGATAAAAATGAATTTCCCAAAAAGCTTCTTAAAAATTGAGAACGCATTCACCGTGGATTCCGCTGGGACCAAAAGTTCTAATTCATAGCTGTCCTACCATGCTCGCGAAAATCTCGACAAATGCAAGAAGTTGACTTGGTGCTATTTAGACCAGCAATTTTTTTATTTAGCCAATTTTTACTCTTTCCGTTTTCCCTTTTTTGCCCAATTCGAATATTATATGAACACCTTTCTCGAATTCCAAAGACCAAACTCAAATCCCAGAAACAGCGCCGAAATCGCAACAAGCCTGCCGGCTACCTCAAAAAGCGCTGTTATCTACTTCTCGCTGCGAGTTTACGATAGTCTAGCCGTGGAGGGGGCACTTTTATATTTGCCGAGTGTAGAATCTGACTTGATTTATGGTGTGCAGTCAGTTTACGGGAAATTTATTTCCTGGAAGCCAAGAGGAGGCGTTCAGTAGGCAGAGATGTATTTCCAGAATGACAAAAGGACGGTAATGTACAGGAGAGTGGTCGGAGATGCGGATTTCGTGGTGGTCGGCTGGGGCTGAGCGGTCGTTTGTGTTTTTGGCTAAAGTAAGTCTTTATTAATAACGACAATTTTCCTCATGGTATTAGCTAAAAGCATTTAAGGTCTTTAATTGAGCCGCGAAGACACTAGTAAAATTTCGAGCGAGTGCTTGTCTCCAAATTTCTTAATAACTGACCTCTCCATTCATGATATTGAGACAATCATCGGTATCGCAACAACAGCTAGTGATTTTTGTAGGAGCCGTTGCATCGGAAAGCTTAGAATTTGAGGCAATATGGTTATAGCAAAAATCTAACCTGTACGCAACCATTTGATGCCCCCATTTCATCACATAGCTCAGCCGTGGCGCAAGTGAAACCGAGAGCATCGATCGTAGAATTCCAGATTTTCGTCGAATAGGACATCTGGATAAAGGAGGTATTTCGGATTTTTTTGCAAAGACTCATGAAAATACTTGTAAGGCTTTTGATAGGGTTATTAAGAATACTTGCCGAAACACATTGCCCACGACAGGTCACATAACTATCGGCTGGCGACAACAATCTGCCCATAAGACTTAATCCAGTAAAGCAAGCAATAGGTGTTCTTTGAGACGGGGTGGCAGTTGGAGGTGGGATTTCATGGAACTAAAATTGGTCCATAGCACTTTGAATTCCTTTCGTTCCTACCTCGTTAACCAAGTTACAATCTTTTTCCGTATCACAACAGCAACCGGAAACGGTTTCCTAAATTATCTTGCCGAAATGAGCCCCACTGCTACCGGTGTCTTGATGAGAGCAGTGCATCGCTCTGGGATCTTGGTGCAGACTTTGGAAGAGGCGCACATAAAGGCCCAGGTGTAATAGTCATTGTAACTAAGGTTAGATTTTAATTATCATTTCTCAGGTCATCGGACTTACTTTGTCTTCAATGAAGCACATTTCCCTTCACACGGAACCGAGCTTCCCTTTAGTATATTGGTGTTATTGCCGACAATGCCATAGCCGACGAAACATTCCAGTGTCATTGGATTTGCCTTGACTTGCTTAAATAGGAGGTTTTTAGACAGTAATCAATGACTTCTATATATCTACTAGTTTCTTAGAAAATGTTATGATGATTCGAAATGCTGACCCCATTCCTTGTGTCCAAACAGTCGTTCCATGAACAACAGCAACCATTAATTGTACCCGATTCGTCAGTAGGTAAAGTACGGCACCCATCAATAATTTTCAAGTACTGGCAGAGCTAAATTAATTATTTATACCAATCCTGGACTTGACATACGCTGCCCGGGTTACAACCGTATAACGTGGCGTTGTGCTTTTGCCCTCCAATCACGGTTGTATAGGTCGTGCTCGCACAAACATCATTACACGGAATATAGCCGCTGCCTGGTAGGAGTTCACCATCGAGCACCACACCACTAAATCATGAACTTGCACCTACACCCTCTGTAGTTTCCACAAACCTGAAGCAAGCAATGGCGGGGCCCTTTGGTGGATCATATGGTGGTACGGTAACATTCATAAGCGCTGCGTTGCAGTCATCTGCATTGTCACAGCAACATCCCAAGGCGGGAAGTGTACCGTTCAAACCGCGGCACTCGTTCTTGAGCCCGGACTGCTGACAGAAGCCTTGTGGGGCGCAGAAGTAGCCTGTGAGTATTAGACTCAATTGACTATGACGAATTACCTCCGGCCGCAAATCCCTTTGCGTCAGTTTTAAATGCGGCACACTGGCCCTCGCATGGCATCGACCTACCCAATGCTTGGCCCCCGCCTAGATCGATCCCTGAATTTTTTATTTTTAACGTTAGGTTCTTTCTTATCAATTTAAAAATATTTCTCCTTATACCTGCAAAACAACGTAGGGCATCCTTTCCTTCATAAGGCAATACGCCGTTTGCAATAGCAGAGAGAACGAACGAAAATAAGAGCAAACCAAAACGAAGCATTGCCTTAAGAGTTAGTTTTGGGATTGTATGGCCTTGACAAGAAGTGATCTTATAAGGAGCCTAATAATCATGCAATTTCGCAAAATCACCAAACCAACTGATCGAACGAGAGACAAAGCGCAACCGATCATTCGGCCGTTTCTTTGGTTTTTAAGCCGCTTAGTCATCTCAGCAGCCTGCCGAGTCAGGAAATGCTGACAGTCCACAGTGTATTTCAAAAGTCTTTATTTACAAACGATGAGATGAGTTTCTGGCACACGCTAAAGCTATTTAAAAGAGATATTTCCAGAAAGGCAACAACAGAGCAAAGAACAATGTGATTGATGCAGCCGACGTGGTCGTCGGAGCTGGTTGAGTTGGTTGTGTTGGCATGGGCTTGATCTGTAAGGAGTAAGATGTTTTACATTTTCCGCTGAATATGTAGCGAAAATGTTGTTTTTGAGTAACGCTTCAGAGTTTTAGTAGCTTTCTAAGCCTATTAAATCTTTTAAAATAATTTCTTAATGGCTTTACCTTTCCATGATCAATATCCAAGCAATCATCCCAGCCGCAGCAGCATCCACTGATACTGGTGGAGCTGTTCTTGTTGGCTTGGATCTTAACAAAACATCATCAAAAGAGCAGAGTTTTGCGTACCACGCCACAAGTTCCATCCATGCCATAATGTTGACAGATGGACACTGGGTCACATGAGTAGGCGGTGGCCGCCACATTGACTCCACCGATGGTACTTGCGATCGTCACCTAGACATTATTTGTTATGGAGATTTTGTCTTCTATCATATCCTGGTGAATGTGCCCTTACCATTCCGCAGTCACCGAAGCAAGCAGCATAGCTGGCAGCTGATGGCTTGATCAGAGTCTTGTTTCCGGCGACGACGCCAAGTCCCGAATAGCAAACAATTGGTCGAACATTGGTCGGCTGGGGCGGGATGTTGGTTGGTGGCGGGTCGACCTGAATTTGAGCCATGAAACATAGTTCCGGCAAATGATGTCAAATCAATGAAGTACACACGTGGGAATTATGCAGGTTGCAATCATCTTCGGTGTTGCAGCAGCATCCTTGAATGAATTCGCCTTCGTTCAAGAAGGTGTAGCAATTATTGATGGCGCCCATGGTCGTGCACAAGTCATTAGAGGCACATAGGAAAGCCCAGCTGTTATACCCGTTGATACTGAAAACGATGTTCTTCTCCACTAGTTTCGAAATAATTTACGTGGTTTGTAGAGATCCACATTGGCCGTTGCACTTGGTGGAGCTGCCGTATGTTCCGGTGTAGTTGGTTCCCTCGACGGCCAGTCCAACAAAACAGTTCCTAAGGGCTGGCGGGTTCGGCGGAAGCGTCACTGGTGGCTTGATCTAAATCCGAGAACCGGTCTGCACGTGTGTTAGTTGCGCCTACCTGGCCATTTGTCGTGTCCAGACAGTCGTCCCAGTTGCAACAACATCCGCTAACCGATGTTGTGTCAGTGCTTTGGATCTGAATTTTATGCGTGTATGTTTTGCGAAAAGCAACCTGTGCGCATTTTCCCTTGATGTTGTAGTGGTCGCAAATAGCCACGGGATCGCATGAGTACATCGTGGCCGAGACGTTCTGACCTCCCAGTACTGTGTTGTACGTAACCTACGACGAGTTTTAGGATTTTTCGACCGCTTACCGATGCGCAGTCACCGAAGCAAGCGGTATAACTGTCACTGGGTGTAATCGGCTGGCTAAATCCTGGGTAGGTCAGCGAGATACCAGAATAGCACGCGATTGGGGCAACGTTCGGGGGATTCGTAATGTTGACGGTCGGAAGTGGGACCTAAAGGGAATTGGATGAGTTTTCTGATTTTATGGAAGATTACGTGAGCGTTGTTGAGGTTGCAGTTGTCAGCGTCGTTACAGCAGCATCCCTGGACGACTTGATTGCCGAACACTGTAGCGCAGTTATTGGAAGCATTCAGGAAGTTGCACAGGTTGTTTGAAGCGCAATAGAAGCCCCAGGTGGAGTGCCCGGCGACTCTAGGATAGGCTTGTTTCGATGCTTGGATGATACTTACGTGGTTTGAACACTTCCGCATTGCCCATCGCATTTGACCGATTCACCGTAGGTGCCGGTTTGATTGCCTTCTACAGACAGTCCAACGAAGCAGTTCTTGGCTTCATACTTTTGTGGTTTGATCAGCTGAAAGAGGGATTTTCAATCCAAATATTTGGCTCCTACCCCAGTTGAAGTATCGATACAATCATCAGTGGAGCAGCAGCATCCGGCAAGGCTGGTGGAGCTTCCATCGTTTTCGATCTATGCACAAAGGCGATTGGAGTATATGATGCTACAATTACCGTGGCGCAACGGCCGCTCATTCCAAATTGGGTGCACAGGGCGACGGGGTCGCATGAGAACATTGTGGCCTTAAAGGTCGTGTTCCAGAACATCGATGTATAGCTGATCTAAACGATTAAATTCAGCGTGTCTAGATCTCAGCCCGTACCGCTGAGCACTCGCCAATGCAGGATGCATAGCTGTCGGGTGCGCTGATGAGGTGGTTGTTCAGCGAGATTCCCGAATAGCAAGCGATCGGGCTGAGGCCGGCTGGTGCGGGTGGTAGAGTTGACAATGGGCTTGGGATCTGAAGACAAGCATGTATGTTCCTTGTGCAGCTTTCAATTACGAGTATTTTAAAACACTACTCACTCCAGCATTATTTGCGTTGCAGTTATCCACGTCGTTGCAGCAGCACACTTGGATGAGCTCGCCGTGATCGTTGGCCAGAACGTCGCAGTGGTTTGTCATATTCAAACCGTCGCACAGCTTGTTCGGGGCACAGAAGAAACCATACGTGTAATGGCCGTTCATCCTGGATGACAAAGATGCTTTTTGCATACAAAGATATATGTTACTTTGTGTATAGAGATGCGCACTGTCCTACGCAGGGCATTGGAGAGCCGTAGGTGGTGTTGATTGCGCCTTCGATCGAGAATCCGACAAAGCAGTTCTGGCTGTCTTGATGCTTCGGCTTGATGGTCTTGAAATAATATAACTATTAAAGTTCCATGTTCAAAAATTACGCCTTGTTGCTGGTCAATGCAGTCGTCCCATCCGCAGCAGCATCCGCTGAGATAGGCTTGGCTGCTGATGTCGAGCAGCTAAACATACATAAATTTGGTTTTTCGATTGCATGAACATACCGCGTTGCAGTTACCGCTCATTCCATAATGGTCACAAACTGCCACCGGGTCGCAAGAATAAACCGAAGTGATTACGGATTGACCATTCAGACGTGTCTGGTAGTTGATCTAAAAGTTGTGGTTGTTTTATCGGGTCGTCTTTCAGCACTGACCGCCATGCACTGTCCGAAGCAACTGGTGTAGCTGTCGTTGGCTGTAAGGACTTTTCCGTTGATGGCAATTCCATTATAGCAAGCAATCGGGGTGCCACGAATTGGGGCAGGAGCGGGTGTTGGTGGAGGCATTACCTGAAGCGGTTAGCCATGTTCAAAATTCCCCGTTTCCTAGTCGATGATCAAGGTTTACCTTTGCGTTGTTCAGATTGCACCCGTTGGCTCCATTGCAACAACATCCGCGGACATATTCCGTATCCATGGGGGTGATGGTTGCACAGTCGTTGGCAATTCCGAGACCGTCGCACAGCTTGTTCGTGGCACAGAAGAAAGCCCAGACTTGTTGGTGGTTGAATCTGGAATCGATATGACTACAATGAGCATTTTCCCTACACTGTCTCCACTGAACCGCATTGACCGGAGCACTGGGCTAGTCCACCGTATGTGCCATTGACCAGTGATCCCTCCGTGGAGATACCAACGAAGCATTGCAAATTGTCGATTGACGGTTTCACCGTCTAGGAACAGGTTTTTAACGGATTAATGTGTCTACGTTTTGCTGAGTATCCAAACAATCGTTCCAATCGCAGCAGCATCCGCTGAGCACACCGTTTGAGAGGCCGCCACATGAGTTGGACATGTTCAGGGATTTGCACACCTATTTTGGATTATGAAATGTTTTTGCCATTACCGTAGCTGGGTCACAGGCGTAGACGGTGGCGTTGTAGTTGGCGTTCCCAAAGGAAGTCGAGAAAGTGACCAGCCCGCACTCTCCTCGGCAGCTCATGTATGAATCTTCGGATGTCACTTTCTTGCCGTTGACAGCGATACCACTAGAAATTACGTCTCAATGCTGTGATTTTTCGCTTTTGGGGTAGGAGACTTGGTTTATACCTGTAACAAGCGATCGGAGGCTTTGTAGATGGCGGGCTAGGCGCAATCGGCACGTTGTTATAGTTGTTGCAATTCGAGCTTCCCTCGCAGCAGCAGGCTTCGGCATACTGATCAAGTATCAAAGACTGGCAACGCTCCCTGGTATCGAGGGCGTTGCAGAGAGTCTCGGGTGCGCAGAAATATCCTAGCAAGGATTGTTATGTAACTGGGCTTTGATTACCGTAGAGCTGATCATTATTGAAGGGTGTGTGCACGGCGGCGCAAGATCCGGAGCATGGCATTTGAGAGCCGATAAATCTTGTGGTGCCGTTCAAACCATATGAATATCCGACCAAGCAGGTCAAGTCATCTGGACGCTTCGTCTGGTTCGTTGGCTTGATCTTAAGACGAACAGTTATTGTTGCTCGATGATGGTGATAGAGTATCAATCTCGCTCGACTAATTTACCTGTCCGTTGTTTGAATTGTCGATACAGTCATCCCAGTTGCAGCAGCATCCAGAAAATACGGTAGAGTTACTGTTCGGGGTTGGCATCTTTTTTTTTGAGATTATTGAAAATTGATTTTCGAGCTACCGTTTGACATGCGTTCAACATCCCCAACGTGGAGCACAAGCTAACCGGATCGCATGAGTAGATGGTCGTCGTGTAGGACTTACCAAGCAGGCTGGTCGTGTAAGTAGCCTAAAGCATTCTTTGGTATCGCAAACAATATATTTACCGATGCGCAGTCGCCATGGCAGGTGACGTAGCTGTTTGTGGCTGTGAGAAGCATATTGTTAATGCCCAATCCGGAATAACAAGCAATAGGAGAGCGGTTGTCAGGTGCAGTTGTTGCCGGAGGCGCTGGGGGAGCAATCTTAAGATTATGGTATTCCACAATGATTAAGAACCTTACCTTGGCGTTCTTGATGTTGCAACTGTTGTCGTCGTTGCAGCAGCATCCAGTGACGTATTCCTGCAACTCATATTATTAGTTCATATTTTATCTTTTACATTGTTGTCTGTGAAGAGAAGTCCACACGTGTTTGTCATGTTCATGCCATCGCATAGGCGGTTCGAAGCGCAGAAGAAAGCCCACATTGACGTCTTGCCAACCCTAGAGTTCATTTTCAATAGCTTAGTTCAAATGATTGTGATTTTTAGAACGGATTCTGTATGGAATGGGCTTACGTCGTTTGAGCGCTGGCACAGCTTCCCTCGCAAGCCATCGATGCTCCATAAGCCGTTGTCTGGTTGCCCTCAACTGCAAAACCAACGAAGCATTCAAGGTTGTCCCGGGAAGGCTTGACGGTCTTAAATTATTGGGCTAGATATTACCGGAAGCAGGAACTAACGTTATGTGTAATGTCCAGGCAGTCATTCCAAGAGCAGCAGCAACCGGAGACGTGACCTCCGTTGCCGTTGAGGACAGTGCCGCAGGTATCCTTGAGGGAGAATGCGTCGCATACCTAGGGGAGTGGATGATGAACACAGATGATGTTTTTCTTACGTTTGTCGGATCGCATGTGTAGATGGTGGCATCATATGGCTTCTGATTGATGGTCGTGCTGAAGGTGATCAAGCCGCAATCACCGCGGCAAGCCATGAAACGATCAGCGTCTTGGAACATCATACCATTCAATGAAAGACCACTAAAAAGTTAGTTTCGTCATGACCGTCGACAGGTCGATCTTTGCTTACCCGTAGCAAGCGAGTGGTGGTCGGTTTGAGGGAACGTATCCAGGAACAGTCAGGTTGTCCATCTTGGCATTGCAATTATCATCCCAGTCGCAGCAGCAACCGCGACCGTATTGAGAGTCGGTGAGCAGCGCCGCACATTCGTTGTGTACATCCAAGGCCGAACACAAGCTCTTCGGGGCGCAGAAATAGCCTGAAAACTAGGGTCCGTCATATTATATTGACTCACCGGCAGCGTGAACATTGTTGACTGTCGATTCAAACGATCCACATTCCCCGTCGCACGGCATCGAGGCACCAACAGTGTAGTTGTGCCCGATAGCAACACCTGGGAATTTCGGCCTATTCAAAGTTGCTGGTGGTACATACCGACAAAGCAATCAAGTGAGGTTTTGCCGGTCGGGAACTTGTTGGTGAAGGGGTTAATGCAAACATCCGAATCGCAGCAGCAACCCTGGACGAGGCCGTTGATGTTGGCGCAGCTAAAAAATTTGGTAACATCAATATTATTTAAAGCTTCAATTTGCTTCGAAATTTTTCGAAGGATTTTTGGGAAGCCAAGGGCAGATTCTCACTTATTAGCAATTCCGAGTTGTCGGCAAACGGTCGCAGGATCACAAGTGTACAGTGTGACGGCATGCATGTCGCCCACTAGAGTTTCCCGTGTGAATCGCTACTAAGTTAACATACAAATAGTCGTATTCAACGTGATCGACGCGCAATCTCCATCACAGGCGATGAAGTCTCCATCCCCAATCGTGAGGTTATTTACCGCCAACCCAGAATAGCAGGCGATCATCTGTCCTGGTTGCACTTGCGTTGGTACTACCTACAACCCGCGTTCAGAAACTTAATCTTTGAAACCGTCGGGATGTCAGAGTCGTAAGTGTTGCAATTTGGTCCAGTGTCGCAACAGCAGGTCGATAGTGGAGTATCGCCAATTCCAAGAATTTCACATCGGTTCATCGTGTCCATCTTTTGGCAGAATTCACGCTGGGCACAGAAGAAGGCTTCGACCTACGGAATAATTTGCTTGAATAGTTTTTTGATTACCTCATATCCGTTCAAATGGGTCAGCGACGAGGCACAAACTCCGTTGCAGTAATTCACTGCTCCCGCATCGAATTTGGTTCCATTAGTCCCGTTGCGCATGTGGACGCCGACGTAGCATTCCATCCATTTGCTTACCGGGTTATCTAAGATTTTTAATGAATATTTTGCAATTTCCAGGGGATGGTTGATGCGCATTCAAGTACTTCCTCACTAACTTTTACCTGGCGAAACCGGCGGTACCCTGGTCGGATCAATGCAGGCATCGCTATCACAGCAGCACCCGTGGAAAGTCCCATTGTCGACATCCAAGCATTTGTTGTTCAGACCAAATCCGCGGCACACCGTTGCCGGGTCACACGAGTAGAGTGTCATGTTGAAGCCGAAGACGAACTACATAAAAAAGCTCATTCATTTTATATTTTTATTACCGTATATGAAAGGGAAGCGCAATTTCCTTGGCAAGCCACATATTCTCCACCCGAGATTGGGACACCGCCGAAATAGATGCCAGAATAGCAGGCGATCGGCACACGATTGTCGGTGGCAAGCGGTGGAAGGTCGGTGATGTGGAACTATTTGGCATTTAAAGTTATAAAACGGCCAGGTACAGTCTTGGCGTTGCAGTTCGGAGAAGAATGGCAGCAGCATCCGGTCACATTTCCATCAACCAGTACACAGTCCTCGAGCGGGTCAGTGACGTTCTAAAATCAAGTTGCTGGTGCCCTATTCCTCTTTTACCGGTCCCTTGATGAAGGCCTGGCAGAGCCCTGTAGGTGCACAGAAGAACGCTTCGGTATCGAGGCCATTGGCCTGAGTCATCAGCGTACCGCAAGCGCCATCGCAGGGCTCGACACCTCCGACAGAATACGTTCCGTGCTTGAGTCCGACGTAGCACGTCAGAGCTTGCACTGGGTCGACCGCCGGTGGTGCAACGGCTATAGAAACTTAGTTCAGCTTTTTATATCTGAATCAGCTTCCAAGCGGCTATTCAATTTTTTCCAACTTTTACATAGATATTGAAAAACCGACGTAGCCCAAGTCCGGGAAGGGTATTGCAGAGATCCTCATCGCAGACACGTCCAGCCAGTACGACCTTTTGCGTCTTGTACTAAAAATTTCTATTTTGAGGGGTCAGCGAAGGCATTCACACCCTTTCCTCGCAGCCAAAGATATGCAGAGTGCGGCCCTCGTTGATGGGGGCAGCGTTGGTACTGCAGAGACCATCGCACGTTTTCTGAATGGTCAAATGCGTGTTGGAAGAAAAACCGGGTTACTCTTTCGATGTATTTGGTCTCGATGACACCGTTCTCGCTGGTGGTGGCACTGCCGAAGTTACAGACCCGGCTGGCTGCTGCTGACCCGAGTAGGGCCAGCACAAGCAGGCCAGTATAATGACCCATCTAGAGTGAAGAGGTTATAGATGGAGAACATCGCAGCAGGACATCGCCGTGAAGAGAAGAAATTGAGGGCGAATTTTGGAGGTTGGGTGGGATAAAGATCTTGTATCAGCTTTAAGCTTGTTTCTTTAATAACTATAAGCTAGGCTTCAAAAATTTCCTTTAAACTGGCGGTGTTAGACACAAATATGTTTTACCGAACGGTACTCTAAAGGGACGGTGAAGGCCAAGAGACATCGAGAATTTAATGTTGCTTTTGATATGTAAGTAATATCGGCATTAGAAATATACGGATAATTTTGATGCTATGGATTTTATGAAGTATTGACATGATCAGTACGGGCTTTGACTGGAATGAGTATACGGTAGCTCAATTGACAGCCTTCACAAGTAACTATGGCATGAATCAAAACCGCAACAGTAGCATTGTGTAGTGGCACACGATGATCTGGGTTTTAGTCGGGTTAGGGCCCACTGAAACTGATAAGCCGGAGCGAATCCCATTTATTCGCACCTTTTATCAACTGGAGGGGATTAGCGGCAAAAAGCCCCCGGCAGCACGGCCCTCCGTCAGGGAGTGTTCCAGATGTCGCGTTGGCTTGCATAGTGGAGTGTTGAAGGATATTTTTGCGTGATTAATTGAGAATTTGCGTCGAGCCAACCGGTCTACAAGACGTACTGTACCTAAAAATTCTGATATGCATAGTTTGAGGCAATTTATAGGTTTTTGGTTCGATTTTTTGGATTCATTGAAAAAAATCGCCGGACGTGCTCAAATGGAATATATTTAATGTGAAATATATTACACTCACGAACGTAAATATACTTAAAAAAACCGCTGTTATCTAAAGGCTAAAGGCTACAGTAAAATTTTTTCTATTCAAGTAGTTTGCAGGAAAATTTCAGTTCACTTAATAAACCTTTTTTTTATCAAAATCAGATTGTGAGATTTGATTAGTAGGGCGTTGGAGGTGAATTATTTCCTTAAAAATTTTTATGTAATTTTTAATTTTAATATTTTCAGGTCCGTGCACGCTGACAGATCGATACAATGGCAGCGCCATTTAAAGCATTTCTGTTACCGCATATGTACTATCATAATAAAGTATTTTCGATACCGGACCGTGTTTGCATTTGGAAACCACATGCACCATGTTGCAAAGTAATAGTATCGCATTCATAACTCCACTCCCATGCTTCATTCCATACGGTTTCAGGCCGATTTTGCAGGATTTTGTCCAAACACTTTGTCACATCCCGACCAAACGGGGGCTTATCACTTTCCGTGCTACAGCACTAGCTACGCAACTGCCTTCCTTCCAGCCACTACGCCTTCCAGGACACATCAAACGATAAAATACGGGCTTCCACGCTCCGCCCTCACTTGCCGGAATCTAGTGAATCGGAAATTCGGAAGGGGGAAAGTCCGGAAAAATGTGTGACATGCTAAATTTGGGGAAATCTAAATGTATAGGCTTGGTGGTTAATAGTTCGAATTTTTTAGGGTAATCCTGAAATAGAAAACACTGGAAAACCGTTAGTGGTGAATGACGGTATTGCGTGACCTTTGTTAAAAATTCGAAATCTTGAAGATTTACTGTTAATCTTCATGGCCGTTTTAAAAAGCGCTAAATCGGAAATGAGGCCTTGGAATAACAAGTGATATTACGGAGCTACATAGTAAACTACATAGTTTATAGGCAGATATTAGCATTTTGAAATCTCCCGCGCGCGTAGCACTTGTCCAGCATCTGCCTGATCAGCAGATCCTCCAATATTCAAAGACGCACTAATGGGTTATTCTATTTCATTAGGGGTTCCAAATTCTATTTAGTTTTCTATATGTTCTATATGTTCCAAATTCTATATGTTTCTATTTAGGGGTTCCAAATTTTGTTTATTTTAACGCTTTTTGTTTTTTTAGTTTTAGTTAACGTTTTTAGCATTGCCTGATGCGTGTACATGCATACTTAGATCTTAGATCCACCCTTACTAAAGTGTATATGGTTTGATGCATTCAGCGCCAGTCACACTTGTAATCTTTCACCTCCAAACCGGACAACCATTCAATCCGGAGAAAGCGGAGGCCACTCTATTCCATCGGAGCCATTGCCCCGGATTCCCGGGTGAATCAGCAATCAATTTTGATTTACAACGCGGCCGTACGACGCTGGATAGGGCGGGGATCCTGGCAAAAGCCAAAAACAGCTACCCATTCCCAGAAGATAAGCCACGATAAGCCAGCCGGACAACGTGGAGTACGGGCTTCTGGAGAGGGGATCTCACCCCAAACCAACGTTTCGCTTCGATAAGGCTACGTTTCGAAGTTTTCGGTTAGTTTGCATTGAAGCTGTCGGGGGAAGGGGCTGGAAAAAGGGTGGAATGAGGAAACAATAATGAAGATGGAAAAATACTGTAATAAGACAAGACCAAGCTTCAGAAAGCACATATAACGGTGAAGTGTGAGTGCTTAAGATCATAAAATATACTTTTAATTGTAATGTGACACATACCCTTACCCGGAACACCTCCCAAAACTTCAACAAAAATCGTTGATCCCAGCGGTTGGACCCTTTTGTTCCACCCCTTTCCAGATGATGAATAATTTGTAGATGGCTGACGACGGCGGCTCGACCAACCATACCCAATTTGTATCCGCTTACGCACGTATTTTACCATAGCCTAATTGTTCCAACTATTACCGGAAATGCGTGAATGTTCGGGCGGCGCTTGATTACAGAAGCTGTCAAAGCACCTCATGATGCCATCCTCATCGCAACAAACTTTGTAATATTCACTTCAATTATTTGGCATACTTTTAAATGCACCGGACAAGAAAAAATTGTTTTTGGAAAGAAAAGGAGGTCAAATTAGTGATCAGTGTCTAATACAGCCAGCTCTTTTAGTGCTTACCAATATAATTCTGGATATTGTGTACTACCCTACGTTCGAAACTCCTTATTCCGAAGTCCGGATGAAATATTTTTAGTACTGCATGCGACAATTGATAATGTTGATGAAGGGATGATGAGACAAGTAGGAGTGCAGCAAAAATAATAAATACAGACTATTTTTATTTTTCTACGTGGGAAGGTGCTATAGTTCTTAGTATCCTGGTTGACGCGCCATCACCCACTCTTCGGACTCAATCATACACTGATTTCCAAACAAAGACGATAATCAAGGTAACCTTTGAGCTTCCACATTTATTTGTGTTTCAGCTTGAATCGTTGCTCACTAAATATGATACTTTAAATGTAGATATACATTTTGTTTTCGAGATTCCCTTGGGGGAGCGCGAATTCAGGTAAAAACTTAGGAACTCTGGGGTTACGTTTAAAGGTGCTACGACTATTCAATTGATGGAAGAAATCCCCACATTGACGATAGTTTTAACGTAACTAGCAGTTTCGAATCACCGATGCTAACTGAAGACAACTGGTATCCCATCAATATCCTTAGAAATGCTGCGAGATTGGTGGGCCCAGATAAACGCGCAAAATTTGAACCTTTAGTTTGTTCCGAAACAAGCTTTGATGACGCTCAGTGATGCTCAATTTATGTTTTCGTTTAATTTCGAAACAATCGTAAAAGAATATGTGGCTTCCGATTTGATCGATATGACACATGATCTGCTAGTTTACAGAATTTTTGAAGGAATTCCGGACGGGCTGTAAGTTTTCGGGAAAAGAAACGTATTGTGTAGTGGTGGATATCCTTTGACGATGGAAGAATTGAAAGGAGCGTTTGACATTTCTACCGTAAGGGTATTTCACGAATTGACAGCTATTGAGTCCCATTGGATACCAGGTTCGTATTCTCGACACTTAAAAAGTCTACGATTTTCCAGATTTGGAATATTGGTTGAGGACTAGGCGGGCCAAACGGACCAAGAAATACAGGTCATATAAATCTTGTTTCAGAGGCTATTGAAGTTTTAGATATCTGGATGCCGCATGGGAACCACAATTTGTTGCCCAAAATAACGTTCCGTTTCATGATGAAGCATTTCCTTATTTGATCCGAGACAATGCCAATCAGGTGATTATTTATATTTATCACTGTTTTAACGAGCTCTGCCTTGCCTGCAATGCCTTTTTTATAGCGCTGGACATTATGTAGGGCTGGATACGCTTCCACGTTATGAACGTGGCATTTGCGATTCACCCTGGATTTAAAAATCCTGGAGATGCAGGCTCGACTCGAGATGATCGCCAAGTTGTCTTGGCCAGGTGAAAAGAGCAGGAAATTATCAAATTACGAATTCAGATATGCTAAAGCTGTCACCGAATTTAATGCAGATATGGATAAGAGGTATCCGGGTACACGGAATAAATGCCCACATATGGAACCAGATGATCGCAGTCGGAAAGCGCTTCAGGAAGAGAACATGGTTGAAAAGGTTTTTGAATTTCCATCTATGGTCTATGGTGTGCCGGTTTTAGTATTCAAGCGCTGAGCGTGAGGTTCTCGTAAAAGCAGCAGAACAAAGACATCTGAAAGAGAACAGAACCTCAGAAGCTCTGTTACCTGGGAATGAGACAATGATCGAATAAATCAAGTATAGGTTGGGTTCAAATACATAAAGACAAGCATATGCAATATATTTATTCACATTCCATTCTTCTTTTTGTAATAAAAAACAACAGGCTTTTGGCATTCCCCATTGACCCAATCCTTTTGGCAAGCATTGATAAAAGTTGTGTGCCCATCGGTCATTGCACCATATGACTCATGGATATGACCGAATAGATGATACCTAAAAAGCGTAATTTTTCAAGAATCGAAATGAGCTGACTTTATGTTCCTTTTTCGGATTGCGGCTAGGAGGGCCGGATCACCACACCTTTTCTCGTTGTGACACCAATCAAGAATACCTAAATATTGAGTTAATTTAACTTTAGGGTAGCTTTAAGAGGTTTGAAAGCATTGAGCTTCAAGATAGCTTATTCTTCATATTCGTTACCTTTCGGCGGTCCATGTGTGATCAGAATTTCGGTATCTTTCGGAATTCGTTTCCACTCTTCGACCAATTTTTCTTGTGGTACGTAATAGTCGTAACCGGGGAGTGGATGCCATGAACTTCCATAGATCTTGATACCTTCTATCTGACAAAGTATTTTTAGAGCCGAAATGATTGGACCGATCAATAGATCGGAACCAGCTTACCTCAACACTATCATCAATTAAGAATGTGCAATTTGTGACCATTGTCAATTTTTCAGGGCAGAAGGTTTTCCTTCTAAAAAAACAACAAATTCAAAAACGTGCAAAAGATGCAAACCTGGCATCAAACCCCAGTTCATGGTTCCCAGGGATCACAATCTTATGGCGATGTGGCAATTGGGCAAGTTGCTGATTGAATTCACGAATCATTTCTTCTTCTCCGTTATTTGTAAAATCCCCACAGTGAATCAAGACGTCACCGTCTGGGATTCCGGCCTAGATTTTCTCAAATTAAATTCTGCAAAAGCAAACCATCCATTTTCCCATCTGCCCGTGCGTATCTGAGATGACCACAAACTTCAAGTAGTCTCCATCGTCTTGCGGCGAATTTACGGCGCTAAATAGGTTTTTAGGTAAATTATGATGTATTCTTACTTTTCTTCATTGAACTGAATTTCCTCTATTGGTACAGTAGCGCCGAAGGACCCACGTACTTTGTTCAGAAAAGAATCGAGGAAAGGCATCCTTTAGTTAAAGGCAATATGGACGGAACTGTGGAACGGGCAGCTAAATAGCGATTTGTCAGCAATTTCCTTGCACAACAATCATGAAAGGATGGGGACATTCATGCAGTCATCACATTCAAAAGGATTCGATAACGGGAAGCTAAGTCCTAGGCTTATAACTTCTTTGCGTAAGCTACTCTGAGAATCGAGAAATCTTTATTGCTTTGTTTTACAGTAAAATATGATAGGCTTTCTATGCATTTCTTTCGCACGATCACATTGAGCAGCATTCATGAAAATTGTTCTCCCGTCGCTCATCACACCGTACGATTCATGGATATAGCCGAAGACATGGAAGCTAAAACGGATTTTGGAATTTGTTCATTTATTTCAAGGTTTGATTCTAAAAAAATAATGTTGCCTTACTCGATATTCCGAGCTTGAACTGCTTTCAACAATTCGACATCTCCATAGGTTTGACCACCCCTCCTTCCCATATCGCAATATCCTGAAAAACTAAATCTAAACTCCAAATTCAACAAACCCTTTGGTGGCTCATGAGTCATCAAAATATTGGTATCTCTAGGAATCTTGGCCCACATTTTCCCAATCTCCGATTGCTTTACGTAAAACGAGAAACCGGGCAATATATGCCAAGAGCTTCCGTAAATTTTGATACCTTCGATCTAAAGTCAGATTATATTTGTTTATTATGTGTTTTACCTTAATGCTTTCATCTAAAAGTACCCGACAATTGGTCAACAGCTCCAATCGTTTCTTTTGAAAGTTGGAACCGCTAGAAAAGATGATTACCCCAAAAATATGTACATACGTTAAATGAAATCCGCCTTCATGATTTCCGGGAATGACGATTTTATGGCGATGCGGCAGTTGCCCAATGAGATCATTAAATTCAGTAATAGCCGCGAGTCCACCAAAATTCGTGAAGTCCCCGCAGTGAAGCAGGACGTCTCCATCCGGAATTCGATCCTAGGAAAAAGATGCTATGATTTGCATAAAACCTACCATAATCTGGTCCAATTGCTGATGGGTGTCAGAGATTACCACAAACTTTAGGTATTTCCCATCGGTTCCGGGGCTATTCACCGCGCTAAAAAATTGACATGCAATTTTAGAAAAAGAAACATACTTTTCCGCATCAAGTGGTAGTTGATCCTCCGGATTTATGGAAACTTTTTGTAACTTTTTAGCACTTTTTAGCCATACGTAACTTTTTAGCCATACGTCCTATTAATGCGCCGAGTATCTCAAAATGTTCCCCGTGGTCGAATTACTATAAAAAAGTTGTTTTCTTACATCCAAAATTGTTAGAAAAATTTTTATAACAATTATAAGTCTGGGTTTTTTTTAGTTAATTTTGCTGTTCCAAAGTGAGTTTTCGTATCTCGGCTATCTTTTGACGTACAGAGCTGTCAATGGTACCAAAAATATGGGAGTTTTAAGCTCCTGGTACATTTTACCAAAATGTAGTCTTGCTCTGTAGAATAAGCCTACAGTACGTTTGATCGAAAAAAATAGCGGAAAATAAAAATATTTGAGTTTTAGGCTCCTGGTACATTGAAGCACAGCGGCTTAATCTTTTCAACTTTCAAAATCTTGTAAAAAAATTTCTAGCAATTTTTGCCGCAAGAAAACAACTTTTTTATAGTATTTCGACCACGGCGAACATTTTGAGATACTCCGCGCATTAATAGGACGTATGGCTGAAAAGTTAGGGCTGGGGGGGGGGTAAACTAGAGTCTTACCGGAATTAGCGCAAAGAAAATGACACAATCAAAATGAAGAAGTTTGGAAGAACTGGGTGAACAATGGAACCTAAGCGTATCGGCATTTCACAACCACTGGACAGTGGTGAGTCAGCAAAAAAGGGGCATGGCAACGTGACGAAAAATAGAGAAACACAGAAAAGAAAGAGAGAGTGAGTGGGCGAGAGTGACGCCCCAAAAATTCACGCCGCTTTTGATGTTATCTCCATTAATTGTTCACGTAATTTCCTGATTGACTTGCTTTAGTTTGATCATTCATTAAACGTTATTTTATCAAAACGTCACACATGGCACGAGATCAATGACAAATATTTACTGAAAAATGACCAGAACATCCAAAAAGTAGTCCTTAAATGAACTGAGGGGGAAGTATATACACAATTTTTGGTAGGAGGAAGCAGTAAAATGGAGTCGTAATATTGAAAATTAAAATGTGCTGTCTTGTAGAATTTTATCTCCATTTTTCTACTCTTTCCTTAAAAAAGAATTATAGATTTGAGGCAAGGGATTGGGCGTCATCTACGAAAATACAGAAGCAGCTTGTCGAAAAAAGGAGAATTCCATGAAACGAACCAGCAATGAGCAATCGACACGGGAACAACCTCCAGCGGAATGGGTGGTTGAGGATCGGCAAATTAGTATATAAAAGTATTATCTCACAAAATTGCAAGAATAATGGAAATGAAGAAGGATAATAAATTTTGCACAAAATACACATCCAACGTTTACCCTGGCCAGAGAGTAGTAATGGGGGTATTAGGACAAAAATAAGGAAGCAGCAAAATACTTACTCTCTGTAAACTTACGCATTTGGCTTATTTTGGAAAGCGAAAATCGAGAAACGGATCGAAATTCTGATGATAGCGAGGAAGCTGTTGGAAAGGGTGTAGAGGGTTTACTTGGAGAACCCTTCGAGGAGGAATTTCAGGCAGAATTGGAAGAATTTGCGGAAAAGCGTTTCGGCTTTTTCATTGAATCGGTCTTGTAGTACGTCTTGAACCATGAAGAGGAAGGGTTCTTCGAGTTGTTGGAATTGGGAGCCGTCCATGCCAGGTACCTATAAATGACTTGATAATTTTTCAAGGTCGAATTGTTGCTTCTAAAAGCCTGACTAAAAAAACTGATTCTCAATTTTTCTAAACATACGATTATCATAAAAAACCTACTTTATTCCGATGCATTTTCCCTACTGACATCAGCCGATCACAAGCTGCCTGCACGTCTGCTGGCTTCTCTTCAATAGCCCCGATAACATCATCAAACACCTAAAATTATACTTTAGCTAATTCTTTTTCCTTTAATACACTTATCCCACAAAATATAATTTTGAATTAATTTTTGAATAATTCTACCTTCAAATAATTCTGAGCCATCGCCTCAAACGCCGGGTCACTACAAGCGGCATCTATCGACGACACATCCACATTCTTCAATCGTCCATACTTTGCTTTGTTCTCCGACTGCTGCTTCAAGTACCTGCAAGAAGCACAATTATCTTCCGCTTCAGCGCATGTTCCCCATTTCCCCCCGGTGAAGGGCTACTAGACTTAAAAAACCCCGGATTTTACGTCATCAATCCGACCATCCGAAAATATTTATCGATTTCGGAATTAGAATGTTTGGGTTTTGGGCGCCAGAGGTTTTGCCGAAATCCCCAAAGGGGGCTCTAATCAGCTAAATTGTTTTCATGTGAATGTGGTCTGCTGTCAAATTAGTTGTGTGGGAGGGGGCACCCAGCACTGCCATCATCCCGGTAGGTTCGTGCCAAGAACCAACGATCCCCGAAGGGTACCAAAATAGAATTACACTCCTGTAACGTACCATTGCATACTGAATAATACTGAATGTCAATGACAATTACATACTTGGGTCCTTACTACTACTTACTCGGCGAACATCTTTTTCGCGCATTCCTTGTCATTACGTCGAATCGTTTTCCAGAAATTCTTGAGCGTGAACACCTCCCGAAAATTAGCATATGGGAGTCGAGGGTCTGTTTGTGGGGGTTGTTCGGCTTCTGGCGGTTTTTCTTCCTTAGGCGGCGCCTTCTTCGCCGAGGATGAGCCGGAGCCCATGTGGCGCAGTAGGCAGGGGGGCTGATGCCCAGGAATAGGGTCCCAGCTCGGAACCCGGTGAGTGTCTAAGAGCCAAGTTGGGCGTCACTAGAATCTCTCCGTCGTTGCCCTGCCATCTAATGGGTCCCGAGCAGATCTCGAGACTTTTTGGAGGATTACTGCGGGCTAGGAGAAGTGCTGGACTTTATGAATCTAAAATACTTCCAAAATTATTGGAACTGCAATAAGAGAGAACAGCCAATAGGGGAGTCACAATATTCGGACCAGATTTTATTATTCAATGTCATTGGGGAATCTCCGGTATGCCAAATTATAGGGCTGGATGATGTGCGGGTTCAGAGAGCGGAAAGAATTTAGACAGAAGAAAGCCCAAAAATTGCGAGTAGCGAAAGCTTAGTGGGTTCCTGGGTGGCCAAATCGTGGCTTTCAAAGAAAAACACAGCGAAGTCGGAGAAGCTAGGCAAATTGGCGGAAATTACCAATTTTGGGGGCGACCACGACATGGAAGTGAAGGGGGTGGGCCCCAAAAAAGATGTCTGGCACTGGGCCATAGAGTGGGGGGAGCGCCCACCTGTGAACGGCTTTCAACAAATTAGTCCCTACAATTTGGGGAGTAGAAGAAAGTTGGGAGGGGAACTCTCGACAATCAATAACCTGCCGTTCCCTATGTGAGGGCGCAAAAAATATATGGCACAGGCGCAGCACGTTCACCTGGTGGGGTGGTGGGTGCTATGGGGAAAACATGAAGCACGTTTCGCTACTATGAACGGCTTAGAAGTATTTTAGTCCGAGTGCCCACTTTAAAAGCCGAATTTGAGATAATTGTAGGGCAAGTAAAAGGTCGTCTCGCTTCGAGCGGCACCAATCACTGAGGGGGCGGCAACTACTAGAAATCACCTCAAAAAGGATATTTAATTAAATCGGAATTGTTCGTCGTAGCTCGAAACGACGCTGACGTCCTTCGGGGCAGGTAAATGTGGTTATGGGCTCGATTCGTAATTACGGAGCGTCGAATCGCTTTAACCGGGTTGGTGAATGGCCCCAGTGCACCAACCGCACATCGATTCGGGCTTGGTGTGAAAGTGGGCCCCAGAACGGGAAGGCACAAAATACAGCTTTTTAGTTTTTAGCGGTAAAGCAGGGATAAGCAAAAAGTGAAGTAAGCACAGCCAATTTCGTATATTCCTAGTTACGCAAATGTTGTTAGGTGTAGACGACCACCTCGATAAACGGGCGCTTTACATTAAAAACGTTCCCAGAAAGCCCATTTCTCGAAATGCAGAAATGTACCCCAGGGTACAAATTTTACTGCCTAGGTGAGCCCTGCAAAGATTGAGATCAAGGTTGACTTTTCGTCATAAACTATCCTTTCTTGCTAACTAACAACGCCTTCCAAGAAACTGGATGAACATTCGAGTGAACATCCCACACCCCATCCATGTACCGACCGCGCAGTTAATTTAATGGGAGCCAGGTGGGCGCAACCAGGGAGGTCCAACCCGTCCAACGCCCAATCTCCTCATGATTACATGCTTTCAGCAAAAGGCGTCCACCACCTCCCACTGCCATGAATAAGCCACCTTGCTAATTTATTACCAGCGGCTGTGATGTCAAACGGAATTAGGTTCGCAGGAAATGTGCTCGTGTGAAAGGCTGATTTAAATCGTCATTCCTTAGAAAAACAGGTAGTTTGGGAGGCTGATTCTAGGGGAATCTACGTAGTACCAAAAAATTCTTAGAAATCAAAAGTAAGTGGTAAGAGGTAAATCGCCAAAAATCAAGCAGATCTCTAGAAAAGGTGTGTAAATAGTCCGTTCGGAGCGCAACGTACCGCTTCTTTGTACTATGAAAAAATGTATTGGGTTTTGCTGTTCAACCCTCACTTTTTAGTACTCTTAAATTGTGAGATAAAAAGGTGAAACTGCCTTAATATAAATGATGCAGCTCACAAAGACGTACAAAGGAGCCGTTCGTAGCGTAACGTACCGCTCTTGTGTACGCTATTATACTAAACTGTATAGATCTTGCGACCTAGACAGCACTTACTCTAATTGGCAGTTTAGTGCATTGAAAATCTAACCATAAGTTGAACGAAACCCCCAATTTTCTAGAATTTAACGATTAGAAAATTAAGATAGCGGGATTGTTGCAAAACGGCCACGACATCAAGGCACAGCGGACCGTCGATAAAGTGAAAGTGGCTGTAATGAGCCAGTTGACGGGCCTATTTGTGGGGGTCTCGATGTGGGCCAAATGCCCGAGCCATGGGGGCCCCACAGGGTGGGAACACTCCCGCGCGGGACCTGGAGGGGGACACAAGCATGGGCTGCTACGTAACAACTAATCAGAGCTGCCCCGGCGGCCCTCAGTTGGTTATGTACCACGAATTGAGTGGCAGCGGTAGGGGAGGTGGGTGGTTAGGACATTGTTTTTTGGCGATGGAATGGAGCTACTTTACGTTGGAACTTAAATAATATTTGCGAAAATCCGGCCCAAGCCTTCGAACCAGTCCTCAAAAGTCTTCCCTTGTCTAGCTCTGATAAACCCTGATGACCAAATATCTAAAAAATTTAATTAAATCTAAAACATCTAAAAAGTCAAAAACGCTTAGCCCCCTTAAATTGCATAAATAAATTAATTATTTTGCATAAATTCTAGGTTTAAATTGTGTTAGGAAAATATGAAAACTTGTACATGCTAATTTTCTCTTAGCAAATAGAATTACGATATTTTAACCAAAACTTAAATTTTCTATAGAAGATCACTGTTTTAAAATTGCTTTCCAACTTCAACAAGACTCGAGTCCATCACATACCTAATGAAGTACTTAAGTTGACCTTAATTTTTGCCTACAGAGAAATTCTAGGATGCTTCGGCTTGGGCTTAAAACTAAAATAAATAAAAACCGTTCTAACATTTTGTGACCTAAAGATTCGGCGAAGAATAAAATGCGGTCTGGAGCATTCGAATGCGAGATTACGCCCCGAAGCTGATGTGGGAGGGACAGGTGGGGAGGACGAGTGGCCCTCCCCGGTCCATTGTCTTTATATGGACTGATGGACTATGTGGAGAGGACTCTTCTGACGACGCCATTACTTCCTTCCAAATCCCCCATCCTTTTTTTTCTTTCTTTGTTCCTTCTTTCTTTTTCAACCCACGGGATCCACCAATAATGTAGTTCTTTTATGTGCGTGGGTTCCGCGCGCTCCTTTCGACAACTGGGGTTATTGTAGCCGCTGGACCATTGCGAATGTTTTCACATTTTATGATCTATTTAAAGTAACTCAGCCCTTCACCATTTTTAATAAAACATTTAAAATAGCTTCCCCGAGATCTAGGATTCCGACCCACCTATACAACATAGCATTCCCCGCGTCTTGCCGCTTCCGGTCCACGGTTTTCCAGTAGTTTTTCAATGTGAAGAAATCTCTGAAAAACCGACGATTAAAATGTGATCTGTATTGAGACATACCGGTATGTTTCCAAGCCTACTCGCTTGTCGAGCTGCTTGACGGGCTCTGGTTCCGGTAGAGGGGCTCCCTTGTTCTTTTCATCTTTCTTAAGCTTCTTGAAGATCGACATCTGGAAAGTAATGACATTAGCGATTAACAAACTTCAAAAATTCAAACAAAATGGAAATCGTGAAATAGAAATACGTGGTAGAAGCGGGACCAACCGAAAAGTTTACGAGTGTGATACTTTCAAAATAAGGCAACATTTCCATGACTTTCTCCCCTTATCTGACCAAACATTCGACCCACGCGCCGCACAATACAAGGCATTCAAAAGAACCACCCCCAGCCAGAGGGACGGCTTTTATTTGTAGTTGGACGAGGATTCCGATGTCATCCAAACGATGGGCCGCTGTGGCCGGAATGTTGAGGGCAAATTGGAGTCCGAGATCCCCGCCAGCAAGAAGGAAAGCAAAAAAGAAAAGACGAATCAAGGGATGCGGCCGAGCAATGCGACAAAGGGCCCAACCGTGTGGGGGGTGAAAGATTTTTTCGGGGAGGGGATCCGCGGGGTTTGTCTGCAAAAAGGGGGGCGTTGGAAATGCAAATAAAGGATGGTAGTGGAAAGCTGAGATGAGTCATGCGCTGAATTGAACGCGGACACTTCTCTGGGAATCAGGGGTTAGTAAGCTTTATAAAAACCATGGGCGCGCATCGAGGAGTTGAACGTACGACACCTCTCTCCGTAGGTAGGTATATACGTACTAAAGCGTGAAGATGCGCCTTACTTCCGAATAAAAACTTGCTTTCAGGGCTTTACAAGTAGTGAAATCGCGTGAGACAGTGTCGGTAGGTTTCGCGACTTTAGAAAAAATTCCCGATAAAATCTAACCCGCGGTCCTGTCAGGTCAGGTTTGCTGCCCGTTGAAACCGATTTTCAATTTATTGGGAGGGCACGATAAAAATCCGCCATAAACCATTCTCGTTAGTTGGGAGGGAAGGGCGTCTACCGATATTTTTTTTTGACAGCTCGTAAAAGATGGGCTTTGCGTGGGCGTTGGGGGGTTAGAGGGCGGAAGAATTGGAACGTGTCGGAAATGTGTGATGTGTTTTGATCGAAGAAAACTGTATTTACCGTATTTCGTGTGAAAATGCGTCGAAATTGTATTGAGAATGAAAAGAAGTTCCGCCTATGTGCTATAGAAGCTTAAGGCAGTTTAGACTAGTAAAAACCGATGAAATTTGTCAAAATCTATCAATTTCGAAACGAGGTTCGGCATTAATTTAGAAACGGTTAAAGTTCCTTATAGAACTTTATCTGTTCTACAAGATCCCGCATAACCTACGGTAGCATCCCTTTGAAAAACGTCTGGACCAAAGCACAATATACCCTCATTTCCCACCACCACATCCTCAATAACCTTCCCAATCCCAGACGCCAATTTCCGCCCGCCGCTCATGATGTAAAGCTAAAATTCACCCGAAAAATAGCAAAAAAATAGCTCACAAAAATTGCGACGTGCCCGGAACGGACGGATGGCAACGATGCGTGACGAATCGCGTTTATGGTGGAACGGAGAAAACGGAGGGGAGGGTGAGAAGGGGGGATGAGGCCAATGGGTAATGAGCGGGTGCGAGGCGAAATTCAGCTTGGCTTCAGTCGAAATGGGCCAAAACGAACGGCCCGGGGGGATCGAAAAGGGTACAGTAGGGCTTTGTTTTTCGGCATTTCGGGGCGTTGAATTGGGGTTTGTTGGGCGCTAAAGTTTAGTTTACTCTTTTCGGTCGTTTCGGTTTTCAAAATTATATTTATACATTAACTTAATAATTTAATTCGTACAAATAAGACCAACGGGAAAACAGAAAAATTTGTAAATTTGTGAAAAGTATTAGCCAAAATTCCAACTATCTCGAAAATATCGATTCCGGCACTAATTCCCCGTAATACAAGGCCTATAATTTCGAGGAAAAACTACAAAATACCCTCCTTTTGCGCTGTAACACCAGTTCCGGCGATACAAACGCTGACAACAATAAATGACGCGGTAACCGAATGTATTTAGGTGTAAACCGAGTATATGGAATGTTTGCGAGTGGCGAATATGGCGGGTGAAGGGCCCGGAATTCCGTTGCCGCCCCCCAGTAATAAGTGGCCAATTAGCTGTGTGGTTGGGGGAGGAATGGACCCCATCAGGGGCGCATCACTTAATTGTGGCCACTCCTCTCGTCCAGAGCCTCGATCGCTAATGCTCCTAATTGCAGACTGAGCGCCAAGTTTGGCGGTGGGAATCGTGGATTGAAAAGCCGAAAAGATTGGAACGGGGGGTGTCTCGGACAGAAAAGGGTAAAAATTTTCCATTACCGGAAATAGAACATTGATGTTTGATTACTGACCTAAAAAATGACTTCAAAGCTGTGTTTAGAAGGCGGTGCCAATGACATTTTTCTTGCTTTCAACGCCAACCTGATTGTAAAGCGAATCGGAGCTGTAATCGAAATTTTACGGTTTTTAAAGGAACCGTGAAGGCAAGCTTCAATCCTGTTTTCCATCCATCATCAGATAAGAGACAAAAAATATGTCCATTAAATACCAAAGGCGAAATTAAAATTGCCAGGATTAAATATTCAGGGGTGGGCTTTGCAAAAGGGCTGGGATTTACTGGCGTTGATTCGGGAGGAGGAGGGGGCTAACGAACGTGGTACTGCGGGGTACCTTGTGATCGGAATGGTGGTGGCTGAGATACTCCCTAGACACTTTCTCCTTAATGCACTAATTGGCGTGAGTTTCGAAAACCGGTTGTCGCAGCCAGTAGTGTAACAATGGATTTAGGGGAATTTAGAAAAATCGGAATTCAGCGAATCGGGGATTCGGAGTTGGACTGGCGAAGAGAAGCTGAGACAGAGAAACTGTCGATTTATTTTGGAAATTAGGATGTTTTCTTTTGGTAATTCTATTTCAGTGCATAAAGTTTGCCTAAGCAAAGCCTCGACGCATCATGCCGATTAAGCCGTCGAGTCCAAATATAGACGAGTCTGGCAAAACTTGGTATTTCCTTGCCCTTCCCCCGGAGTCAATCGCTATTAAATTCGAGGCAACCTTTACCCCGATGGGGGTAAACCCATTCCCATTTCCCTCGACATCAGATATCCGGTCCAGAACCCTCCCACCCAAATGCGGAGCGGCCAAAAAAAACAAAATGATCCGGGGGCCACAGAGAGACGGGCTGAGATTTTGTCTGCATGTGAATATTCTCACGTTTCGGATTGGGAGCAAAAGGTAGTTTTTTAAGAAGAGAATGGGAGCGTAGAGAGTCTTTACTTGCTTAACAACATGAAAAAATGCGTACGTTTTATCTCAATTTTTAATGAGGGAATTTTCAAGCTTATGGTAGATATCGTTTTTATCCATTTAGCTCTGAATTTTTGAGGGTCACCTTTTTTAAAGCCTATACCGTTTTGCCTATTTACTGAAGAGGGAAAGTAGAGCATGTTGTATCCGAATTTTTAAGCGATTCCAACAGAAGCTGGCAAAAGTATAAAATCTATATAATTTTTAAGCAAATGATTTTGCGATTTTCAGTCTGGCTGAGCCGTGGTGAGTAGTGTACGCGACTCATTTCCACCTGCCCTTTATGCGCAAACACGAAAACTCGCTTGAAGACTCCAACTCTACCGTCCTAAACATTAGAGGTGACGAGAAAGAACTGACGATGTACGTCTCAATGTGCTAATGTTCCCAATTTGCTACCGAGCCATCCCCCTCACCCGCACGACGTCACAAAAGACGCAAATTTTGGGCCCATACGGGCAGCAGCTGGATTACTCGTCGGCGTAGGGGCTAATTGAAAAAAAGAAAGGCAAAAAGCGAGATCACCTAGTTGGTAAGGAGGAATGGAGTGGAGTCGGGTCGGGTTGTTATATGTGTGGTGGTGGTGGTGGAAAAAAACGGGGGGGGGGAGATGGTTCCCAAGGAGGCAGCCCTTTCGATATGACGCCCTTTGTGTAAGTTTAAAAAACTGAGGGCGGCGAAAACGGGGCGACCGGA
This sequence comes from Mesorhabditis sp. LJ9110, assembly GCA_038088335.1. Classification (NCBI taxonomy): domain Eukaryota; kingdom Metazoa; phylum Nematoda; class Chromadorea; order Rhabditida; family Rhabditidae; genus Mesorhabditis; species Mesorhabditis sp. LJ9110. The sequence continues at coordinate 82,287 of JBBGBA010000089.1, forward strand.
AATCTATTTTTGGAAAGCCTACAAAGAGGAGGGTAGATTGGATTTGAAGAGATTGGGAATTAGGGTTTTTGGATTTGGTTTTGGATACGTATTAGGGTGGTGGGAACAAAAGGGTAGAAGTGCAGCGAGGTAATACGCAGATGGCATCTTATTAAAATCGCTGGGAATTTGCAGTTTTTGGAGCTGTGGATTTGTGTACTAAAGTTGACGCTTTCTCGCTTTTCAAATCTTGCTTCAAATCTCTAAAAACTTTCTTTAAAAATATTTTTTAGATGTTTCCCAGCACCTAAGTTACAAATTTTTTGCAGACCATTTTATATAAAATCCTTGAAGCCGTAGTTTAGCCAGTTTCACGTATTTTTCATGCTTTTTCAAATGGCGATCTAGAGCTCTCGAAGATATCAAAAACCAGTCATCCAGGGATGCAAAATAAACCTTTCCCTATAATCTGTAAGTTTCGCTAAAATCAGCGAAAACCAGCACAATCGGTGTACTAAAACTGACGTCAACCATACGCTGCGGTAATGTCCCCCTGGGGCAACATATCAAAAAAGATCGGAGCGGAAAACTGGCGGCTGGCCACCCCGTTTCCGTCCCGAACGACTTTATTAATGAGTTCCTTAATCCATAATGAGTTCCCCCTCCAACCCATCCAACGAAGCGATCCTCCACACCCTTTCCAGCGTTTTTAATTAAACCACCCCCGTCCTTGAATCGAGACCCGTGAAAATTCACCAATCCCCGGCAAAATCGGGCACCACGATCGAAAAAATTGTTCAATTTGTGTGAAATTGAGGAAGGTGGACTGGGGCACACGCGGCGTTTGTCGAAACGTGTGGTTTGACGAATTGGCCCGGTTTTTGACATTTTTTTTTTGGTGGGAGCTGAGCGACCAGGAACCGGCGTAGAAATTGGAGGTCTCCAGGGAGCCGCCCAGGGAATGCCTTGAAAGATTGTGGGGGGCTTTGAAGTTTGGGGGATTTATGAAGAATTACCGGAATAGCCGGATTACGTCAATGGGAAAATACATTTTGTTGGAAATGGACAATGGGTTTGTGGTCTGTGGAGAAAATGGAAAGGGCACTTTTCAAAGGCGCAAAGCTAAGATAAAAACAATGGTCTAGCTAGATAAAATCAGTAATTTAAGTTTATAGAGCGCATTATGTCAGTAAATGTTGATGTAAAAATTGAACTTAAACTTTTGCAAAAAATAATTGTTTCAAAAAAATTAAAAAACCCCGAAAATTACTACAAAAACACTGTGATTTATGTGAAACCTATTTGTGAATTTACTAGAAATAAGTTAATAAATTCAGTATAAAGCGGCAAAAAGTTAACAATAAAACATTAGAACAACTACACTAGGCATTAAAATAGGCTTTGGAATGACATTAAATTATCTGGGAGTAGTAGTATAAAAATAATGATGTAGTACGTAGCATAAAATTGCAATAATGGTAAATAAGCAATTAGGAACCTATGGCAAAAAAAGGGAAATCATGCAGCTCTAATTCAAACATACAAAAAAAAATTTTTAAACCTAAAAATTTACCCAAATCCGAGATTCATGAAAACCATTTAGTTACATTCTACTCGTGGTGGACTATGCGGTGGGCGGAGGGCCAAAGCGGGGCTCCGCCGAGGAGAACCCGCAATTTCATTCGGCCGCCAGAATGGGGGGTGCCGGCTTAGAACACGGAAGGGAATAGAAGAGGAGGAAAAACGAAAGAACCCCACCTCCCAAAAAGAACAAGAAGAAAACGGAGCACAAGTTGGAGAAGTAGAAAGAGGAGGGGGGGAAGCCTCGCCTGGCCGGCTGGCAGGGTAGAAGAAAAAAGTTATCAAAGGTGACAGGGCGGGGCGAGTTCCGTTGGAGATCAACTGACGCTAATCACCCTGGATTCAGGTAAAAAATTAGTGGAATTCTTCTAGGGTTGGAGTAGCAAGTTTTGAAATAGTGTGAAGCTCCGTGGCTTCCAAGATTTTTTCTTGGGCGAATTTTCCATTCCTGGTTTTTAAAGCGCACGTTTAGACTACGTATCCACTTACTTACGTAGAGAGAGAGAGAGAGCGAGCGAGAGAGAGAGCGACAGAGAGAAAAAAAGAGAGAGGCAGAGAGTAAGTAGAGAGAGAGAAAGAGACACACACAGAGAGAGAGAGAGAGAGAGAGAGAGAGAGAGAGAGAGAGGAGAGAGAGAGAGAGAGAGAGAGAGAGAGAGAGAGAGATAGCAAGGGATGTATGACTAATGATAGATATGATAGAAAGTCAAAGGATGTATACCTCAACTAGCTTACGGTAAAATGATAATTCTAGCAGGGCTTTTTGCCTTTCTGGTATCTTTAAAATCAGGTCACATATCAGAAAATGCGGCGAATTAGCCGACTAATGACAAATGATAATAAAGCTCACGCTTTATGTCATAACTTTTTATCGAACTTTGATATGCTTTATAGAACTTGTAAAATTGTCACGCGTCAAACACCTCTTTCTCAACAATAAGTCCTAAAGTTCGCAATCAACTATGAGAAAAACCTGCGAATCGAAATCCCTCCTCCCATGGGGGGCCCGGTTGGGTGCATTTCAGCTGTGGGCAACGAGCCGGTGGGTCGTTTCGGAGAAAAATTCATGCGCCGCCTTCTGCTTGACGACCGATGGGAGAAAAGGGGTGAGGGGGACAGATGCAAACGCGAAAATACTTATGTTGCCGATTTTACACCTTGCGATGTGGCGCGAGCCAGCCCCCTTTGGACAGGTGAAACGGGGGTAAGTGGCAACTATTGACGCAAACAGAGCATACCAAGTAGGTACTAGTCAGAAGGGGGTAGATAGATCAACGACGGAAATAGTGAAAGACCACGTAAAGGCCGGGAGCTGGGTGCAGAAACTAGTGCAAAGCACTGAAGAGTATGACGGTGGTGTGGCTCCTAAATGATTCAGGGTACAAGATTTAAAGATTGTCGATTTAAAATAGAAATTAAAATTTGAAGAAAATTATATGAAGAAAATCAGCTGATTAAGATCCAACGCGCCGAATAAACGTAATTTCAATAGCGAGAATATATTTCAATATTTCTTGAAGTTTGTAGTTTGTAATGGTGACAATATAACCGCTCTTAAACAATAGTTCAAGCAACAATATCTTCAAAATCCGGTTAACCTCGCTTTTCTATTCAGCACAACTAATCCCGAAAACAAAATGCGGATCAACCGACGGTTTTTTTGCTACTCACCCCGCCCGCGCCAAACAGCTCACCGGATTAGCCGGTGTCCGGGTGAAATAATTAGTATACCCCGGAAACTCAAACTCGGATTTTGGAGATCAGCAAAATCCAGAGGGGAATGAGCAATGAAGGGGAGGTTGAGGGGGTGAGGGTGGAGAAGTCGAAGTCGAAGTCGCAATCGTTCTTGCAAAGCGCAAAACAGCAAATGGAATTTTTCGACACAAATTATGCAAAATCAGCTCGTAAATGACAAAATTACGCACATTTTTGATGCAAATTACAGAAGTCCCCATACTAAATAAAAAATAAAAAGTATTTTCGCTATAACTTTCGAATACGCTGACCGATCGGGCTGAAACTTTCTGTGTTCATGGAAATTGGCTTCGCTACCTCTGTGCAAAATTTCAAGTCCATCGGACCCGATATGGAGAAATGCGGCCGGTGTCTTTTTTTTGGGACACCCTGTAGTGTTTAAAAATTAACCTAACACCAGCCTAGATTAAAAATTTGCAGGCACCGCTCTTTTATATCGGAGCCCCGGATTTTGTATGCCGTTCTTGCTTGGTTTTTTGCTAATACTAAGTGAGGCCCTCTTCCTTATCCCTGCAAACTTTACTATACTTATTTTAAAATTATTTTAGCATTTAATACTAAAAATTTAACATATTTTAATTCATCCGAGTCAAAGAAAAATACAGATACACGCCCAAAACGCGTTTCCGAAGCTCTTGATCATAAATTAAATTCAACCTACAACCCAAGTTCATAGAACACAACCCGCCCCGTCCTAAAATAGTACTGAAATTACAGCAGAATCTTTGGCCCCATCGAACAAATGGAGATTTCCGGAGGAATCGGACTGACTGCAGGAAGGAGGGTGTGCAATCCTCGGGGACGCCGGCCAGCCCATAAAACCGGGAAATGAAGCGAGGGTGGTCGGGATGGGCCTTTCTATTCCCTTCTCTCTCTTCTCTTCTTTCTTTTAGGACCCAAACCCCCCCCCTTTCAATTCTAAATAGTGACCTGGATCGAGAAGAAGAATTTTCTGGGGGATGTGTGTTGCAAAAGGGGGGTTAGAAAATGAGAGCGGGTATGTGGTGGTGGAAGGAATGAAGGAAGCGGTCAAATTAGAATTCGATCTGCCTTCGTCCTCCTCCTCCTTCTCCCCATTGGGTCCTACGACTCCCACCCGCGCAATTTGATAGTCAACGCTGCGTCATGAGGGGCGTTTTCGAATCGGTGTGGGTCTACAATGGACGGAGCGGCCCGTTTTTTGCCCCGGATCGCCGCTAAACAGATCGTGGCGTCGCTGAACTGGGTGACGTTTATGTGGGTCGAGCAAGGATGGTAATTGGGAGGACGTGAATTGGAACGCTATTTGCAAATAGGTCATTTTGGCAAAGGCCAAAATCACGTCAAATTGACGTTATGTTTTTGGCCTAAAATTGGAGTTGCAATTTAGAACCTTGGCCACATGTTCCGCGAGTTCAGATAATGGCAGTCTTGCGTATTTCATTTTTTTCAGCTAACTAGCAGTAAGAAGCAGAATGTAATTTGTAATAGAATGTAATTATCATGTAAAACGCTAGCTAATTTAGAATAATTTGAATAACCTGATGGTATTCAAAGGCATTGCCGGTTTTATGACACCAAAAATCGGCCCATAGACGGTGAGACTTCTCAACATTTAAAGTTTTTATTTCAGCTAGTCGTTGCAACATTTTTATGCCAACAAAAACGCACCATACGCCACGTGATTTTCAAATAATCTTTGAAAGCCTGAAAAAAATCCCCGGAATGCTCCCTTCCCTCCCGCCCTTTCAAGCTTTCCACCCCGCTAACAAAATCGATGGCCCTGCATAAATATTCTATTTGCGGCGAGCCGAACATAATTTTTTCACAGCACGCAATCAAGGGGAAGGGAACCACCAGGTGTGTGGAGGAAAATATTTTTCTACGCTCTCTTTCAGGGAGATGTGGGGGATCGAGTGGGTGGAACCCGGATAGATAGGTCATAAAAACGTACAGACATATGAAGATGAGTTTGGTGGTGTTTTAAAGAATATTGAGGAATTGTAGCTGCATCAACACTACAAATTACCAGGACAAACACCGGTTTCTGAAAACACCGACACGTCTGGCCCCTCATCATGCGCCAGACAAAAGACAGAAATCACCATTTCCACAATTCCCCCGCGCAGGCCTCGGCACAAACTTGCCAATTAGTTGGCTGTCGTCTCGCCTCGGGGAATTTCTTCCCATCATATGGTAACGCAAAAACAGCGACGCAATTAATTATAAGCGCGTGGCCTGAAATGTGGACTGCTCGCCCGGATACGGTGATAATTTTTGGGGCGAATCGTCTAATTCATAGCGTCAAAGACATTCAAAATAAAGAATATTTGGATAGTTGCAAACAGGTCAATTTCCAGGAGCAGAGCTCCAATCAATAATTGACAAAAACAGCAGAACACACCTTCAAAGTTACTTTCCATTTTTGGCGTACTCAGAAAGCGGCTTAAAATTCGAGCACTTTAAGATAATGGCCCCACGAAAAAACGAGCCCGAAAATGAGCGTCGAGAAACAAAGGGAGCGAGAGAAAAACGGAGAAGACAAGGGGGCAAGAAGTGAATGGGAAGGAAATGAGTTGCCGTTTGTTCACGGCCCGGGTGGCCCAACTTGTTTTTCGGGTGGTCTGAAGGGAAGGAAGGAAGGGCCAAGGAGGAGAGGAAGGGGCCCCGGAAATACATGGTGGCCAAGACGTGAGGTGCAGAGTTACACGCCACGGCTCTTTTGCTCCCCCCTTCAAATGCCACTCGGGTGTTGCCCCGCAATTCCACAGCCGTTTTACGGCATCGGAGAATGGAATTGGAAAATTATTGGTACTAACCAGCGCCCAAAACCCGCTTCGCGGGCCTTGGGCGCTGGAATGCGGCCTTTGCATGATACATTAGACTTTCCGAGAGCTTGGGTCCTTCGGACCCTTCCCTTCCTCCGACCAAACCCGCGCGTGCAACTTGCAAGAATGAGGAAATTTGTATTTTTTGGAATTATGCAAAGTAGCCCTCCCTGGCGCCGGACACACACACACACACACACAAAGATACGCGACCAAATTATATAAGGCAGGATTTTAACGGGTTACTGCTAAATTGTAGGTCTTAAAATCCACCGATCTTTAGAAAATTTGAGTGTTAAAGTATTGATATTCGTATTAAACACAAAAAAAATAGAGGTCATTTTAATTGGCTTTTCGGCTTTTGTATTTACGGTTTTAAATCCGTTAAACCTAGTATTTTTAATCCGGCGCTGATAATGAAAACATCTGATTTTTCTGGATTTATCTGGTCATCATTCTTGTTTGGTACAACTAGATTTTCGTTCAAAAGTTCAAAATGCGAAAATTCCATTGATCCAAATCACGGGTCGCCGGATCTTGATAGCACAAAAAAGGTTCCATGAAATTATGCGGGGAAGCCTATCCAAATTTCAAGTTTTTAACGAAAACTGATACTTTTCTTTGAAGCTGGACATCTCAAACCTCCATCCCTTCTCTAAAACATACTCGCTATTTCACGACCTCAAAATGCCTCCTACCCGTTTCCCCAAATTCCAAGAAAGCAGTTCCGTAAAGCGCTCGCGCGCGCGCCCCGACCACATTCCCCGGAGTGGCAGTATTCTAAAAACGAACAACAATGGCCCACTAAAAGCTGCCCTCTCGACAACGCACACAGGCCGGCAACGACCCCAAAACGAGCTCGATCTCAGCCGCTAAAATAGGGGGGAACGAGGATGGTGGTTGAGTGGTTTTGCAGAAATTGGATTTGATTTTGGTGGCCAAGAGATTTGGGTTCGCGTTGCAAGTTTTTGCAGGAAGTGAGGCTGTCTGGAGATGGAAATGCTAAAATCTAGATAGTTGATATGCTATAAACTTGCTTGGGCTTAGGCTTAAAAGAGGCTTCTGCATAGGCTTCGGTTTTGGCTTAGGCTTCGGCTTAGTTTTAGGCTTAGAAGATGCTTAGGTTTAGGCTTAAGCTTAAGCTTAGAAGAGGCATTATACGTAGGTTTAGGTTTAGGCCTAGGCGTCGGCTAAGCGGGTAAAAGGCATTATGCAAAATCAGTTCGTACATAGAAAAAGTATTTGCGTAAATGCCTTGCCTGGCCCCTCAATGAAACTAGCAACAAATAAGAACAACAAAAAACCACCACCATTTCTGAATTCATCAAGCATATTCAAGGAGAAAGTTGGAACGAAGAACGTGGATGTGCCAGCCGCCAAAAATAGGCAAACACCCATGTATTAATAGGATGCGAGTGTGGGGACCCAACTGGGCCTCCTCACTGCCCCCCAGTGGCCATCATTTATCTTGACATCAGATGTTGATTTTGGTTGGGAGACGAGTGGAGGGCCAAAGCCATCCCCTCGGCGTTCCATCGATCTCACATAGAAGAGGGGTGGAAGGCCCTCGTCCACCTCAAACACTATATCTTCTTCTTTTTTGCCTTCTTTTTTCCATGCTCTTCTGCCTCCGCCCCCACCTCTATATGTTAGTATAGAGGCTGTGCGGGGTTCTCTCCGTTTCCTAGCCCCTTTTTCGAGGCCCTGGGCCCTATCCGGCGCCCCGTTTTTGGGGGGGTGCGCCTCTTTTGGGGGCCTTCCTTCCAGAGGGGGCCTAGGGGGCCCCCACACTGGGTCTCCGGCCGGAAAACAGAAAAGTCCTGGGCCCTTAGGACGAGGCGGAGGAGGAGGAGGGCCTACTCTTCCCTTTTTCTCTACACCCATCTTATAGAGTGACAAGTGGAAAAGAGAACGATGAAGAGGGAGCAGCATAAGAAGATCGAGATGGCAGATGGAAGGGGGACAGGAAAGTGGCGGCCATCACCAACAAAATTTTCGGGCCGTTAGGAGGAGATGAACATATGGGGGATGGTGCATATTATTGAGGTTTAATTTTGTGACAAAAGCTATCCTTATCCAGGTATGTGACTTCAACTTCAACTCCGTTTCCGACAAGAATCCAGCTTCAGAAATCTTCAATAGATTCTTAGAATTAAAAATCTTATAAGTCTTAGAAATTTTAAAAATATTACATATTCAAACAAAGAAATGATGTTTACACAATGTTCAAATGCCGGAAATTATATACATATACGATTGTATAGCATATTCGAAATTCAGCAAGAAAAATATTAGAGTTACTAAGGTATGTATAAATTGTATGGGAAAGAGAAAGCGGGAGAGAGATAGAGGGAGAGAGCGAGAGCGAGAGAGTGAGAGAGAGAGATGATGATGCTATTAGGATACCAAATTGCATCGGACTGAATGGACTAAGTTAATTTTTTCAAAGAATTTACGTTCATGAAACAGAAGACCGTAACAGGGACATAAACCCTTTTCAAGCAAAAATCGCAACCTCGAGCGCGTGGCTTAATTTAGTTGGGAGCCCGGGCGGTGTTTGTGGAGGCCCCGGAGGAAATCTCAGGGATGGAGCGTCAGATATTCTTTGCGGAAGGGATCCAGAGGAGGGCCTTCTTCTCCTCCTCCTCCGCTTTATTAGGGACCCAGTGGCTGGGATGGCTAGATGGAAAAGAAGAAGAAGAAGAAGAGGGGGGAAGGGGCCCTTCGGGTAAACCGAATGAATCGCAGCATTGTGCAGGAAGGGGGGCTACGGGGCGCGGGCATCCGCCCAATAGAGGGCCCATCCTATTAATGAAGGTTGGCCACGAGGGCCAAGAAGTGATATGGGTGGAAGTGGAGTTAGAGTGAAGGGGCAAACTATTGGGATGCATAAACTTTTCAATTAAAAATGAAACCAGGTTAGAAAAATGAGTTTATAGCTTTTCAACCCTGGTGCTGGCTGGGAGTTCTATTAAGCGGAAATTAGCCTAGGTGTTCTTAGTGTCCAGAATAATGTTTTTAATGACTTGATGCGCGTGCGATGATTTCGAGACCATTTTGCGTTTAATGAGGTATCACACGCATCTTAAAGTCTTGGTGGAAGCTGCAAGCAAAGTGAAACCCACCAACACTAGTTTTTTGAATCCATCAACAATTGACAAATATAAAAATTATTAGAACAACAAAAATAGCCCCTTCAAAACGCTTGAAACAATGTTCAATTAAAAAGCATCGCTTTAAACGAGATTCGACCTCCCCATGTGTTTATTTAGCTGAGCCTCCAAATATGTAAATCAGGGTCACGATCCGCCGATATTACCAACACCCCTTCATTCCCCACACCAAAGTACAACCTAAAAATATTTTTAGCATTTTTAGGGCTGGTATTTCCAAGGAAATATTGTTGTTTGACATCCCCCACTTCCGTCTAAGCCCCCTAAAATGTAAACAAAAGAGATGTTTATGCCCCCCGAGGCATTATTCGAAACGGCTTACTCTACTACTCAGTGTTCCCCCTTCCCCACGTTTCCCTAAATTTAGCGCAACCCTCTCGACATTTGGTAGCAATTTGGCGGGCAAAAAATAGTTGAAAAGGGGTGTGCTCGTGCCGACTTGGTTGCCTAATAAACACATTCCGCCACTCTTCTATTTTTCAACAACCTCATATAGCTATTTCAAAAACAGTAAGGCCGCGAAAAACATATCCTTTTAGAATTCTGAATGTATGGAGAGCGTCTCTTATTTACTGTCTGCATAACAGCCGTCCTATTTTTCCTCTCGGTCTTCTACGACTCGAATTTTGAAAAAATCACCGCAAATGCCGATCGAATTGGTAAAAATCAACCTCACCACCGGAGACGAGGCCAGAGTTTATCGAAAGCTACTGGTTTCGAGTGTACCAATCAAATAAATGGACTCTACACAAATGTTAGAGCGTTAATCATCGGTGAATTATAAAATTTGTACCTACATAGTGATTTTGCCTTTTAGATATCGATTTTCTTAAACAAAATACGCTGGAATGCGCAGAACCTTACTTTGGGAAAATCAAAATAGCTGTCGAAGAACGAGATCGAGGAAAAGTTGATAGTGAGGAAATTTATATTGTAACGATCGTATTATTTCAGATAAAACGTTTTCGGACCATGATGTCGTTTTTTATCGAGACGACGCTACTAGAGATTATATCGAAATTGTCGATTACGATGGGACAAAGAGAATACTGCCTCGGTAATTCGCAAATATCTGATACCAGTCTTTATTCACTTTATTTCTAGATTTCTTACACAATCGGAGGGCATATTCGACTACCCAACTGATCTACCCGTCTTCTTGAAGTATTGGGAAAGCTCGAGGATGATCGAATGCTTAGGGCTAGGTGAGAATAAACTAACCTAAAAGTTGAACACCTTCTGAATTAAGAAAAAAATGGAGAAATTTCAAAAATCAAAAATTCGTTCATTTTTGAGGAAAGACCTTGTTGATGTCTGTTTGCTGAATCATGGTTTTGGCGGTTTCCATTTACGAAAGATTTCCAGACATTCCTCGCGCTCCCCAAGATGCCAAACGCCGTCTAAAGCTTGAGGGGATCGTCGATATGGCCCTATATCGAGATTTCCTACTCGAACTTGGGATTCATCCCTTTTTAAATGGCGGTTCTTTGTTAGGTTGGGTTAATTTTGATGAAATATACAAAGTTTTTGAACTTTTAGGGTGGTACCGTGAATGTTCCATCATTCCTCACACCCAAGATGTTGACTTTGCCGCCAGAGCAACAGAATATAATTCGAAGCTTCTTGAAAAACTACAAAATACTGTGGATTTCAGACTTAAGCGGATTTTGGGCGTGGTTGGTTTTGTGAAACCTTATGATTGGTCGTGTTTTTTTTAATAGACAATCAATTTTTAGAAAGAAGACAGCTATGAAATAACAATCCATACAAAGGCCTACAATTGGCCGATCGATCTCTTTTTCGTGTATGACGAAGGGAATACTTCATGGGTCGGAGGAACTGGAGCTGATTTATCTAAATATAAATATACTTATCCAAGGTATAGTTATTTAAGTCCAGTAATCTTGTTTTTACTTTACTATAATCCAAAAACCTGCAATTATCTAGAATAACTTCTCTCTGTACAGCACTCTTGCTTGAGCATTATTTCTGGGTGCCCTGTAATGTGTTGGAGATTTTGCAGGTATTTATCGAACGCTTATTTATAGAACTAATTTATTCTTATTATTCAAATTACTTCATTTAGACAGAACATGGTTCAAATTGGCGGATAGACTATCCGACCCGGCGCTTCAATTGGAATAGCTCACACAGGAATGTACGTCGGAATGGGCGCTGGCCGAGAGATAGTGGAAAACGCGTCCGCCAATTGTTCTTTTAGTAATTTTACGGCATTGTCAGTCTTTTCGGGTTTGAGACAGAGACGTTACGGATATAAGTCAGATATCGGGACACCAGACTAATTAATTAATTTTGCACGTCTCCACGATTTCTAGCCTGGTATCCGAATATCCGAATTATCCGCGTAACAGCTCTCGTTTGAAGGCAGCTAATAAATATTATAAATACTTATCGACTTTGGGGGAGCCACAATAATGAAGAAAAAAAAAGATTTGGACTAGAGCGTTGCCGGATTCGCTGCTCAAAAAACGTTGTCGGGACAATGGTGGGTTCAACGAAACAACTTGCAGGTTTTGGGCAGAATTTTCGTCGTTCCGTTTTTGGTTTTATTCAAGATTTAGTTTTTTTATAATTTTAGGTTCATATAGTTAAAGCAAGGGATGAAAAAGAGCGCTTTTTGTATGCCTCAAAAGAAATCACAAGTTGTTGATACGGTATTTCAACGTATTTTTCATTATTTCTATTTGGTAAGCAAAGGGATGATGACCAATTTTGAGGGATAGTTATAAATCAACAATTCCTTTTTTCTCCGCTTTTAACTTCTTAAAGTTTTCGGAATCCCCAAATTAGCACACAGATAATAGCTCCCCAGTGACACCGCCACCGCGTGACTGACCAGACGCTCCCGCTAATTCTTGACCCCATATGCAAATACGGTCAGCGGAGCACGACGTTTGATTTGATAGCGACCGGCGAGAGCCGCAACAAAAATCAGCGGCCGACGTGTGTGTGGAGGGCTGCAAAAACGGAAAAATGGGAGGCGGCTTATCGGGTGACCTCGCGCGCGTCCCCCCTTGGAAATCGGGGGGTTTGCTCGCCTCGGGTTGACAAACTCTGTTCTGGTTGTCAATTTCCGGCGGTGAATTTGATAGTTTGTCACGAACGCTTATTTTCTACAGGCTTTGATGCTGGGAATGTTGCCATTCTCGAATAGCCTATAACTTTTTCAGCCACTATTTACGGGTCCGCGGAAGTCAGGATTAGACTAGTGCTTCTCAGCCCCTTTAAAACTTTTCTTCTCTTTATGCCGTAAATATTCAAGTATTTATCATCGAAAATTTTTAAAACACCATCTTACCCTTAGCTTTCTATTGTTCTGCCAGACCGAAAATGACCACAATCTGCCAAATTGACGACTGGATCGAGGAGAACAAAAAGGATTTCGTGCCGCCGGTTTGCAACAAATGCATGTGAGTGCCAAAGCGAATTTAATATATTTTTAATATCAGGTTCGCCGAACAACTCAAACTCTTTTTTGTCGGTGGCCCGAATCAACGAGCGGATTACCATCTTGAGGAAGGCGAGGAAGTGTTTTATCAGGTTTTCCAATGAAATTAGGTTTACTTTTCTCTAGAGAAAAGGTGACATGAATCTGAAAGTCGTGGAGAATGGAGTGAGGCGGGATTTGCATATTCGAGAAGGTATGAAAGTCAAACCCGCAGTTAAAGAAGATTCAGGGCAGATTTTCTTGCTGCCAGCAAGGGTTGAACACTCTCCACAGCGATATGAAAATACAATTGGGTTTGTGATTGAGCGGACCAGGAAGAATACGGAGTTCGAATGTGTACGGTAATTGCTAACAATCTGTCAAAACATTCTAACTTTAATTTCCCTTGTAGTTATTTCGTTGGAAACACGACAGAAAAGCTATTTGAACGCTGGCTTCATCTCACGGATGTCGTTAAGGATCTCCCGCCAGTTATTAAAGAATTTAAAGAATCTGGAGAATGTCGGGTATTATCCTAGTTTTATGACATTGTTTAAACCGAAAAGTTTAGACCGAAAAGCCCGGCTCGACGTCTTTCACCATCAATGCCCCTTTCGAGCCGATACCTAGAAAACTGGAAGAACCGATTGTACTCGAGGAATGGCTGAAATCACATGCGGAGCAATTGAAGTACGGTTTTATCAACTTAACAATAAAAAATGTTCAAGAAAAGGATCGGTGGAGCTGTACGGAGCCCCTCACTACAAGACGTCTGTAATCGTGTACGGTACTGGGAGCCATGAACTGAATGCCCTAACCAGCGACGAACTTTTGATATGGCTAAAGGTTGTCCCAATTCCTTCTCTTCTATTTTCTTCTAGGATGGCTCTATGGACTTGGTTACAAACGGAAAAACCGAAACAGTTTCCGGAAATGCTATGATTCGTTTGAATCCAGGAGAACGGTCAGTCTTCATTCAAACAATGCATCGGTAATTCAGAGCTAAAATTTCCATCACTTCCGGCAATGTCCTTACAATTTCAATGCCGACATATGGATCTAATTAGAATAAATTAATGTATATTCATAAAAGTATTATGTGGCTCAATGCTATGTAAATTTATCGACATTTATGTCAAGGAGGTTGAGCTGTGGTGTTTTTGGTGCTTCGAGAACACACGATCAAGCCCGGGCAGTTTATCACAAGTGGCAGTAGCTTGGCTAGAAGGCGGTTAGGTAAGGGATTATTATTGGGTTGGGGGCAGCAGATTAAGACTGCCAGATAAGAAGTTCGTTTCTGATTTTTCTGTTTCCGGGGTCGCTCGGCTTTCTGGGTGGGTTATTGAGGCTGCAGGTTTTAGCGTTGATGTTGGTCGAGGTGCATTGCGAATCCAAGACCAGACGTCTACCTGCAAACAGATGCTATTATATTATTAAAAAACCAGCCGATTACAGCCGCTTCGCGACTGTAATCGACTGGTCTTCGGGCTACCCGCCATGTTATACACCACCTCTACCTTCATCAATACCCACGCTGGTCGCTTCAGATACCTTCTATGGCCAACCCCTGCTAAAACTTAGCTACTTTACTTGGCTTTAGATACTTCCGCTAGCCGAAATCCCCTCAAAAAACTACATCGATAACTTCCTGATGGCTTTAGATACTTCCGCTAGCCGAAATCCCCTCAAAAAAACTACATCGATAACTTCCTGATGGCTTTAGATCCTTCCGCTAGCCGAATTCCCCTTAAAAAACTATATCGATACCTTCCTGATGGCTTCAGATACTCCCCTCCCCCATGGCTGAAATCCCCTTCAAAAACTACCTAAATACCTTCCCCCATGGTTTAAGATACCTCCCCTAGCCGAAATCCCCTTAAAAAAACAAAAATAACGACCGACCGGATGGAATGAGAGAAAAAGAAATGAAATCCCCCGTGAAAATTTTCATCCACGAAACGCGCGCCACCTGGCTCACTATGTCCAAAATCAGCCCAACCTCCGTCCCCAACCCCTTTTACTAAGGAAAAACTTTCAAAGTTAATTTTAATAATTTAAATCAAAACTTTTTCATAATTTTTTTATCAGTTTGGTGGTTTCTGACCACGCTCTATCCGAATCCGAAGAGAGCTAAGCTCTAGCTCCTTTCCCCTTCGAGTTGAATTCGGCTTCAGACGGACAGACAGAGACCACAACCTTTTTATTATAGTTGATCATACCTGGTTTTTCGGCGGTTTTGGTGCATTTGCAGTGAATGGAATCCGCACCGGCATCCCCCGGAAAAATGTCGGTTTTGGCGAAGTAACCATTTCGATCTTCAATTGGCCGGTCTTAGCTGCTGTAGTGGTAATTGGAGTAGCCATAGTAGTTGTCGTCGTCGACACAGGGAAATTCTCGAGTTTTTGGAATTGAGCAGGAGCTAGATTTGAATTTTCATCAATCCCACAGGTTCAACCTACTTTTCGGCACTTCAAGCACTCTCTCTGGAATCCGATTCGTGTGCAATTCGCGCCGTGGTGCTATGGATCCAATTTTTAATCGCGAAAATTTACAAACTTGTCTGAACCATCTGACCAATCGGTGGCTCGGCATATTTCAATTTCAGGGGCACGGTGAGCGGGGTCTTCGTAGAAACTAAAAACGTTTTGCGTCCCATAATCTTATAGGATCCACCCAAATGGAATGGCAAGGCAGCATGGAAGAGACGAGGATCTTTGGTCCAACTGGCCGCTTCTGTTGGCATTTCCTCGCGTAATCGTTCCCGAAATCTGTCAGTATGGTAATTTTTTGAAATTTGGCACTTACGATAGCTTGGTTGTTGCAATTTTCGGGACCTCTTCTTCGGTTAGCTCTTCCATTTCCGTATAATACTCATCATAGAAATCCTCGCGATTTTTCAATCCTTCGAGGTAATCTCCTTGCACAATTTCGACTCGGAACGCGTGGCCCTCATCTTCGAGATCTTGTAAATGTTTGCTAAATCAAGAGTTTGGTCCAATAAGACAAATTTTAATCTTACTTTTGAACCGGTTCAACTTTATAGACTGGAGGCGGTACGTATTGGATTGGCTTCCTAAGAAAGAACTTTCATAAAATCACGAAAGTTACGATGTTGTCGAAACGATAGGCTTAGGAGTTGGTTGAATGGCTGGCATGCCTACCCTAAATTCAATTGTCTTAAGTTATGATAATTAGCGCTACTCCGTTGGTGGCGCCGCTGGAAGATAGTGATAATAAAAAACTGGAGCAGCCGTTTGGTTCCGCCGATCCATTCTCACAAATATTTGAGTTTCCGCATATGCATTAACTTCATCCTTCGGTATTACGGCCTTGACTTCTAGAACCTCTTGGATAGGCTCGGGCTCAGGTTCCTTTGGATCTTCAGCTCTGATTATTTTGGGCTCTTTTTTGGGGTAAAGCAAATCTGAAGCCCGGACGATGCCGCGGAGAAGCGGCTTTTTACGGAGGACCTAGAAAAATCTATTTAATTTCGATGTAGCTTACTTTTATGCGCTTTTTCTTCTCGGCCGTCGATACAACCGTAGTCAGGACGCTGCCGGAGTCTGGTTCGGTTTTCTAAAAAAAGAATGCAGGTGGTAAATCGATTGCAAACCAAATCCCTCGATTTTCGTGTTTTTGGTTGATCTTCTGTTTCTGTGTCGTTTTGCTAAAGTTTTGAAATTAGGTATAGACACCATCAAACCGGTGGCCCATCTATGACGCCAACATTTCCAATTCGAAGGGCAGCTGGGTACTGTGTCTAAAAGCATAGGCTAATTCTATACTTATTTTGCCCACCTCTGGCCTTGCGTCTAGATAATCCGGTGCGTATGGTACCGTTTGAAAAACATTTTCTAGTGCATCTTCTCTTCGACTGAATGGTATCCGTTCGATTTCAGGCAAGGCGTGGTCAGCGAACTGCTTAAACAAGAAGGATTTGTATTTTTGGGCTTTCCTCACTATTTCGTCGTTGGCCTCAGACGGATCCTCGAAATCAGGTAGATTGTCAAATTTTCCGGTAAAGTATGGATCGGCCTTGACGTTAGATTGGGGATAATCGACGCTGACGACAAATTGTGGAGGGGGATGAGGTTGTTCGACAATCCAATTATTCGCGAATTCATCAGCTCGATTATCCTGAACCTCTGAGAGGTGGTTGTTTTGTGGAATCTCGAAGTCTTGGGGTTGTTGCGGATGTACGATGGCATTTGTATCCTAAACCAGTGCAAAAAAATTATTTTGATGTTACCTGGTTTGGATGAGGTTTTTGATTGTGTGGCGGAGGTTGATGCTGCGGATTCTAAGAGCGGTCATCACTTTTTGCGAAGATTTTACCTGGGGGAACTGATATCCAGCAAATGGATGAACAGGTTGCGTAGTTGCCGTCGGGGCCCATACTTCATTTTTGTACTAAATTTATTGGCTATGCCTTATTGAAGACATAACGTTACCATTGGGCGAACAGGTATCCAATCAGGTTGGATATACAGGGGATCAGCCTGAGCATGAGCTCCGCATACTTGCATACAATGCACCGACGAGTAAAAGCGATTCGAGTTTCCTCCACAGCCGGACCACCAACTGCAGACGCAGCGTTTCAACGTCCAGTCAAAGTACCACCTACGAATTGCAAGATTTTTTTACGCCTTCATAAGCCTCTACCGTTCGATATCAGCTTCACATGTCCCTACATCGTATTTTTGTGCACATCTGGCCTCGCTGGATTCCTCCACCCCAGCAAAGTGACATTGTTGATCACATTCTTAAAAATCTTTGACGTCCAGGACACTATGGACTTTGTTTCATTTTCGCGATTTTTTGCAACGTTTTCCCGGGGCCGGACGTTGCCTTGGACGCCTCATTTTTTTGGTATCGACGACAATTGGCAGAGCGATTGGCCATCAGCATTGGCTGGATGGTGAGACGAAAGAAAAAGGCAAAAACTGGAGGGCTAACGTTTGCAGGGGTTCGTTTTTTTGGTTGGCTGATAGGGGGTTGGGATTTGCTAGGGTTAGGGGTGATGGTTTGATCATTGAGCATCAGGAATTAGAAGGTTATGACTTAGCTATAAAATAGTTTTAAAATGAGATAGTTCATGCTCGCTGTGGGAAGTGCTTTCATACGTGAAGATGTCAAAAATATTATGACCTCTTTCTTGTTTTTTTTAGTAAATTTACATATTTTCGCCTCCTGGTCTATTCGATTTAATTTTATATTTTCCCCCCGTAGATGCTTCTAAGAGCTAATTTGCACTAATAAAAAAAATTGGTTAAATAAAAATAAGGCTAAATAAATTTCAACCACAAGAAATTTGGTGAAATGGGAGATCGGACAAAGGCAAATTTGGCGACATTCAATTTTGCGAAATGAAATTTGCCCTCCTGTCCCGCTCCCTTTAACTATACCCAGCGTGTTTCCCCGAATAGTAAACCGCATTCCACACCTAGCACGGTCCACACGAGTTTTGCCCCGAGTAGCCCCCCACCTCAGCTGTTCTCAGGTTTCTGACAGCCCTCGAAAGGACCCATCTGTTTCCATCCAAAATGTCCAAATGGCCTTTTGGTTCCCCATCCCTCAGCCATGCCCTCCCCCCTTTCCCGAACGGCCCAAATGTTCACATTTTTCCGCCCAGGAGTTCTCCGAACCGCCAATAAATTTTGTCGGGTTTTCGTTTGGGATGGCTGTGGGTGGGTGAGCTGTGGCAACAGCTGGAAGGGGATCAGACATTTTTTAGGGTTCGGATGACTAACGGCCAGATGTTGACAATAGAGGCAAACCAATTTATAATTAGATCTAAAAATATCTATTTTCGGGGCGGTCTGGTTTATTACCGGGGGGTTAGATCAGAGGATAGGCGACGGCTTGAAAGATCTCGATTTTTTTGCTATTTTGCGACTTTTTTCGAGTTTGTTTGAGCACGATCCCATAGAGTATCAAAAACAAAAATATACCAAAATTTTTAGTTGAATTTAACTTAATGTAAAATAGCTGAAGCAAAGAGAAGTCATCGACAAAAAAAATGCTGGACCGAAGCCCATCGCTATGACACCAGCATCCGCTTGATTTTAAAACAAAGCTTTCATTACCTACCATCTTTTGTTGAAAACCGATTCCCTGTACCGCCACAACCGCCGTAGAAAAACTCACGACACCGATGCGCATACCTTAAAACCGATAGTCGTCCGTATATTCGCTATATGATCGAAATCCAAAAAGCATGGTCTAATACTTACCTATCGTAATACCAAGCAACCGCAAAATTTGTGCATTCCCCGGGGTCTAGCCGCTCATTGCAGGCCGTGTTTGATAAAAGCTCTTGAGAATGGGACGGTTGTAGGAATATAGATTGGAATAAAGTTAATATTATCAGCATCTAAAATAAATATGTATAGAAGACCGTAAAAGCCTACAAAAACATTTAGACAGTTACAGCTAAAATAGATTTATCGGACGAACAAGGAGGCCTTTACGGGCATTCAAAAATGCGCTCGAGACAAAGCGGATGCGATAGCTAATCCAGTTCTGGAAACATCGTTCAACATTTTTTAATTTTTGTGCAATCGGGGATGCCCGTTTTGCTACAAAGAACTACCGCACAAGGTTTAAAAATAAATTTTCTATGACATTAAATGTCTCGAGCCGTTGACTGCATCATCCGCAAAAGCACATTGTTTTATAAAATAAATAACACGCCAAATGTGCGGAACGGAAATAAAAAGCGACCAACGGCGACAGAGTGAGCCTTTCCCGGTTGGAGTGGTGGGCCCTATGGGTGGGTGACAAGATGGACAAGATGGTCAGCAGTCGGCAATCCTCTAGCAGAAGCTGGAAAGAGAGGAGAAAAGGGGAGCAAGAGGGGGAGACACGCTAAAGAACGCCCCACCACCGGCTAGGGTCCCTTCAATCAACGTGTTTCAATACGCCGACCTGGCGCCTTTACTTCTAACGTTTTGGTTTGAAGGGGACAGTGCGAGGCGGGGATTGTTTTTTGTAAATTCAATTAATTTTCAAAATTGAGGGACCAGCCATGCTTTCCAAGGGAAATAATTTTTCACCACGAAATCTTATTTTCGCATTCTGGTTTTTTTTATTTTGTAGATGCAAGATCGAATTCACCTAGATTCACTCAACCCGAAACCATCGCTGTTTTCCCCTTCCAATCTCTTCTTCCAACCGTCTTGAAGCCGCAAAAACCCGACAGTTTGGTGCCAGAAAAAAAAACTATTACAATTCATCTTTATTAAAATGTATATATATTTTTCTATATAATTCTGGTTGGCTAAGCAGTCAGGTATTTCGACCAATCGTCCGCCTTGTTCCTAGAAAATCAGCTAAATTAGATAATCGCCTTTTAAAGTCCTTACAGTTCGACTTCATCTCGGGTGATGCGGAGGCCGCGCTTGAAAATCTCAGTGAACGGGATTGATACGTTAGTATTTTGGCCGGCATCACATACAGCCACCACTTCTCCATTTCTAAATCAGAACTTATTGATGCTTACCATAGTATTTTTTATCAATCATAAAACTAGCTCACTTGATGAAATATTTTCTAAAGTCAAAACTGTCAACATCTCCGCGCATGTACATCTCATCAAAGTCATCGGCCAGGCCTGAAGAATTTGTTTCACATGGCTCGTTATATTTAATATATCGACAGCCACCCTTTCCCTTTTTATTTTCCCCAACACCTACCAACAAATCGGGCGCCAACTTCAAAGAAAAATACACTCCAAAAGAACGGAACCAACGGGCCAGGCTGTGCTTTTCCAAGGATGGTATGCGCGACAAGTTCGCCTAAATTTTTCATTACCGAAGGATTCGAATTCCTACCGTGCTTTTGCGCTGTCTGAAAATGCTGAATGTTCACATTTTTACGGCCCCAATACGGTAGAGGGAATGAACATACATCACCAATTGCATAGATGCTACAGTCGCTAGTCTGAAATTTTGTAAAATTTTTTAACGGAAAAAGCTACCACAAAATCGGAATTGACAATGATACAACCGCGTGTGTCGAGCTTTATGCCGGCTTTTCGAGCAAAGTCAGTGTTGGGCGAGACACCTAAGGGTATTAATAGTTATTAACATAAAAACTAACCAATTCCAGCAATCACAATTTGTGCTGGCAGGTTAATTCCGCCCATCAATTTCACCTGAAAACGTGGTTTTCTGAAGCAAAGTCAAAGTATACCTCCGAAACCTCATCACTTGAATTTCCAATAATTGCTGACACTCGAGCATTTGTACGAATGGTTATTCCTTTCTTTTCAAAATACTAAAACCTTTTAATAGACTTTATCTAAAAAAAGATTTTCACATGTCTAAATGAGGCTCCGACGTCTCGTCCGAAGGCAGGCATTGGTTCTTCCGTAGCGCAAATTACAGTAACTGACTTGGCAATCGAATTGATTGCCGCAGCTGATTCCATACCTATAAAGTATCCATTACCATAATTTACCAGAATTTACTGACCAATAAATGAACCACCAATCACAACGACATCCTTCCCCTTTGCGTTCTCCGCCAGCCCTTTTATGTCGCAAAACTACACACAAATTTAAAAATTTCCGAAACCGTACCTCGCGCACATAATAGATGTTTTTAAGATTAAAGCCGGGGTCGCTTAATTTGCGAGCCGTACTTCCGGATGCAATTACAAGCTTCGAGTATTTAAATTGTTCCCCGTTCTCGATTTCAACAGTTTTCGCCGTGGGATCCAGCTTTACCACCTGGAAATTCCGGGTTAGTATCCTGTATAACTGGCTAGAACTTACCTTCGCCTTGGTTCGAACCGTGATCTTGCGTTCAGCATAGAACTCATCAGTGCGATGACGGATTTTGTCGATTTCAACACCGAAATTCTACAAAAAATGGTGGTGATTTTTTAACAACTCACCTTGCTGAGCATCACTCTGTCATAGGGAGGACTGTCATCAGCAGTTAGCATTAAAATTGGACTAGTGGACCCGAGCAATCGAAGATGTTCAGCAACTGTATCTCCAGCAGGACCTAGAAATTCGTGTCCATAATTAATTTTTGGATTTTTCCGTACCTCCACCAATAATCACAATAGGATTTTCCTTTTTCTCAACGAATCTTGCGGTCTTCCGTGTCCGCCGATCACTTCCCAATCTCTTCTCCGTCGTTTTGAGAAAGAGTTTCCCGTTCCGATTTTCTACCTAGATAATTGAAAGTAAAACCTCAGTGTTCAACATACGGCATATGAATTGATGGAATCAAATCCCGGGTATTCTTCGATATCACCTGTTTTGAGGCTGAAACAGGCCCCATGCAGGGGGCATCGCACTTTCCCATCCAGAAACACTCCTGAAATCAAAGAAAATTCATCACATAAGTTCTTAAATACCTTTAATCAAGGGAAAATTGTAATGTGAGCACAATGCATTGACACAGTAGATTGATCCTTTCTCATTAACCAGCAACAGCTTTCTACCATTCACTTCCACTTCTTTTTTTCTAAATTTTAATGTGAATTAAAAAGTTTTTATTAGCTTACTCGCCGGGTGGCAATTCTGAAGCAAGCATCAGTTCTCGATCAACAACCGGAGAGTCATCGATTGCGATTTCTTTCTGGTGCACATCATTCTTTGGCGGGCAACAAAATGGCATCTTAAACCCGATATTTTACAAAAATCAAGAGCGGAAAACGCAGAGAAATATAAAATGAGTATTATCCAATTTGTCATTAACAAAGTACATGCTTTTATGCAAACTGAGTGAAAGCGACGTGAACGTTCGCCATTTTTCGTGACAAATTCCGGCGAGAAAAAGCCTATTCGCGGAGCAAACGTTGCGATAACATTGGGCCGGCTTAGTAGTTTGTGGATCGGCAAAGAGAAAGCGCTCAACTAACCAAAGAATACACTCAATGCATGCAACTAGACAGTTTCCGCCCATCTACTTTCTGTACAGAAAAGCGCACAAAATAGCAAAAAGCTAGGGTGGGCGGATGGGAAAGCAGAGAGAAAAAGTGAAAGTTATAGTTAGAAGAAGGCGGCAACGAGTTGAGGGTATTGGTAGGTATAATTGGATTAAAAAAACATCAAAAATAACTGGCTAAGTGGCTAGATTTGGGTTTTTCTAAAATCTCTAGGTTCTATCAATTAAATGCTAAAAATAATCGTCGAAAATTCAATATTGAAAATCTGTATTTATGAGGTACCGTACCATAGATAGTTCGGACCAGAATCATAAAATTCGTTTAATTTCCGTATTTATCATTAAAAACAAATAACATACATCATTTTAGCTGCGGGTTACCATGCTAAAATATACATCCAACCCGGACGATCCCGCAAATTAAATGGAGCAAATTCCTAGTTTACTTTTTTGGGTGCAAGGGCGGGTTCACAAATTGATGGAGCGGAAAATGCTGAGTGATTGGCTCAGACCATTTCTTGGCATTCCGGGTGGCTAATTTTTGGCGGGCTGCTGGAAAAACGGCGAAAACCGCGCTTTGCTGTGGCTTTTCCCGATCGAAACCGGTCTCCGGGTGGTGGTGTTTGGATGTGGTGTGCTAGTGAGGGGAGTTGTGTAATTTGTGTTGTCGAGTCGAGGATGTAGGTAGTGGTATATAGTTAAGTTGGGCACTAGTGGGTAGAGATGTTTTTATTCAGATACGATATGGGAAATTTTGCATTTTAGGCGATTTGCATATCGTATCTAGATTGACGTCCGGGAAATCGAGATACGATTATCTCATCTGGGAGCGGTGAAGCTCAACCCAGATACGATATATCGGAATAACATTTGCATATCGGAACAAGCAGAAAATCTGTCATTCCCGTGAAGACTTGCTCCGTTCGGTCTGTCTGCATAAAAGAGCATAAGGTTAGGCGTTTCCGAGATAAAATCTTTCGATTTGCATCCATTTTCTCGCCTACCGAACGCCCTGATTTGCCTTAATCCGATATGCAAAAGTTATTCCGATAGTATCGTATCTCCGTGAGCCAGATTCCAATTTAGATACGATTATCTATATCGCGTCTAGGATTTTCGAATTCCGATGGCTTATTCAGATGCGATATATCTGGATGCATATCGTATCTGAATAAAAACATCTCTACTAGTGGGTGATAGGTAATTTTAGCAATATGAAAGTGGCTCCCATCAGAAAGTTATTTAGTGTTTATTCAAAATGCATATTTTAAGATCTACAAATTTTTTTAGTTGACATTTAAGATGCACGCATAGATCGTATTACCTATGATATAGTCATGTAAATGTTTGGTTAAAAATGCAATAAGGCTGCAATTTTGAGCATCTATATAAAAATGTGATCAAAAATTTTTGTCACTAAGAATCACCAAGAATTACCAAGAGAACTATTTTGGAACCTGTTTAATTCAAAAATTAAACCCCGAGTTGATACTAGAGGAAATATGTATGTAAGTAGATAATAAAATAGTAAGAAATATAGATAAATACTAGCACACATCTACGTTAAATTCCCGAAAAGTAAACCGGACCAACGAACAGTCGGCTAGCTCACCTAACAGATGCCTAAAAGCCAGCTAGGGCAACAGCTGCCCCACACTCAATGTATCACTTTCATAAACTTCTCGACCAAAACTCAAATTTTACATGTCGTAGTATTGAAATTTGCACCGAAATGGAAACAGACTCCTACATCCTGGGTTTCTTTCGACCCCAAGGACCAGTGGGAGAATGCGGCAAATGCTGGAATGGTGTTGACACGGGGCAGTCACTCCCTCTATACCACCTACCTGCCACAAACAGAAAAAAAGTTCCGGAAATAAAAAGGGCTCCGGGATGGCTATTCGGAGGGCTGACCCCCAACCACCCACAAATACTAACCCGGTTATGTGTGTTTTTTGTGGACGGCGTGTCCAATAAACCAGTCGGCGTTAGGATTAAGGTTATGGTAGAAATGGCAGAAATAGCATAAAGCATAAAGACCAGTGTAATAGATGCGGTTGTTTGTGTTGGTTGTATGTTTGTACTATATATTTTAATTGGAGCGTGGATTATTGACTGCGTGTGAACGGCTTGGGCTTACGTTGGGCTTAAGCTTACAAGGAGTGTCCTTTTGGTGTCATCGACAAAACGATTCGAGATCCAGCTTTTCGATAGAGAATTGAATTCTGAACAAGACTGTGTTGTTCATTTTTGCGGAATGGCTATCCCTAATTTTCTAGAATTAAAAACCCAGCGCGAAGCCTTAACAACTCGCTCCCCAAGCTCCAATGTATGGGCGTCGCCGGCAGTTTTTTAATTTTATAAAATCGGGGACAGCCATTCCGCAAAAATTAACAACACAGTCTTATTCAGAATTCAATTCTCTATCGAATGAGCTGGGTTTCGAATCGTTTTGCCGATGACACCAAAAGGACACTCCTTTTAGGGCTCGAGCTAGGCTGAGACATATGCTGGAGTAAGCTTGGATTCGGCTTATGCCTAAGACTGAGCTCAAGCTTAGACTGAGACTCAGGCTTACTTAGGTGTAGGTATAGGCTTCTTAGCCTGAGATTGAGCTTGAGCTGAGGCTTCGGCTTAGGCTTAGGCATAGGTAGCCTTTGGCTATTATAAGCTTTGGCCTACGATTGAACTACGGATAGGCTTAGACATAGCTTGAGACTGAGCTTTGGCTTAGCCCTAGGTTATAGGTGTAGGTTTCGGCTTCGCTTGAGGAATGCTTGGGCTTAGGCCTATGCCTTTTTCAATAGCATTTTAATATTTCAGGTTACTTTTCGGAAACATCGCGGAGTTGCGAAATGAGGGGGCCCTCATGCTCTTCCGGAACATATTCTGACCGTAGTTAGACTGTGGAACGACCGAACTCCATAATTCTTTGTCTGTTACTCTCGCACAATAAATATCATGTTGATGGGCAGCAAAAACGCGGGAATAACACCTACTCAATCAATGGAACATTCGCAACCTGATCCGCCCGCCCGACTGACTAACAATTTGGGGAAAACATGACTCATTCTCACGGCCAATATACCCCCCGCTCGCCTCACCTTTTGATGCAACTTTATTTTCAGCAATCCTTAAAACTTAGGGCCCTCAGCACTCCCCAACCATCCTTTTTTGCGATCCCCTGAAATAGGAGACATTTCTAACGCCTAGAAAGAAGCGCCCCTGAAATCGAGACGCTTTTCAAGGGCCTTTGAGGATTTGGTGACCGCTCAAAATTTAGTTCCTATTTTTCTATCAATAATGTGAGGATGCTATCCTTTCCCGTTTTCCCCCCGGTCCCCCGACCTTCGATTGTTTATCTGATGGGATCGACTTTTTGCCCGACTCATTTCACGCGTTTCCTACGTCTTTTTAGGATGTGTCATGATTGTATGGAATTCTACATAATTTGGAGCTTTTACAGGAATGCTGAAGTTACTTGTGTTCGTTTCGCTAGTTTATGTGGCTTATAGTTGCAAGTGCCAAACACAGACTACCAAAGAGGCCTACTGCCGGGCAGAATGGGGTAAGACCATTCATATGGCTATAAAACCGATTCATTCAATTCAGTTTCGCATCTAAAAGTGAAAGTCCGCGTCTCAAAGCAGCCACTACCAGCCGGAAGTACCCGAAAGGGACTGAATAATCTCAAGTATGGCGTCGAGCATGTTCACGTTTACAAGGTAAACTGAATTTTATACGCAAAAGAAATACTTTTCATTTTTTGTGTGAAGATTTTCTCATATAAACTTATTTATCGATCTTCAAGCATTTTAGAAACCAGCAAACATGAGCCAGCTTCCCGACGAAATTTTCACCCCATCCGAATCACCCGCTTGTGGACTAATTATCGAAGCCGGCACCGAATATTTGCTCGCCGGTACCGAAACCTAATTAGGGTTGCTAAAACTGATTTAGGATCATTTAACGGCGGTAGTTTATACACCGTACTCTGTGGACAGGTCAGTTTCTTAAACTATATGTATTGGGGCGCGCCAGCTCTTGTCTGAAGCTCCCAATTCCCAAGCAGACGCCACCCACTTTTTGCGATTATAGGTGCTGCCCGATAACCGGTCGGAGGACCAGTTTGAGAATGTGCTCCAGTGGAAGAAGGTGCCCGCCGATTTTGACAAGACTCTCCAGGCCATTAAGTGCTGAGGGGCTGTTTTTTGGCTTTGAATAAATTTCTGCATTCTTGATCTGATAAGGGATGTATACAAATAAGCAACATAGAAAACCCAGCTGGGTCTTTTAATGTACTACCTCATTTTCAATAAAAACTGGATTTTAGTATCGAAAATAAAGCTTATGTTTTGTGTAGGTATCTTAAGTCCATTACACGTATAACGGCGTATCGAACATCTGCCTAAAAACACCTTAGATCCCGATATTTTCCGGGAATACGACCGGAAATGACTTTTTGCAAGTTCTCACAGTCACACTGTTTTTAATAGCTTTCGACGATGCTTCTATGTAGTGGGCAAACCTAAATCAATTTTTTTAGCTGTTCTTACCTCTGTATTTTGTTTGTTCGTGAAAATGAGTATTGCGGAAGAGTTCGACGGGGTCCGGTTCCTGACCACGTCGACACGATGGCCGACAACCCCCCGAGGGACATAGCAAGGAGGCAAATCTGGGTCATCCGCCCTCCATCCAGCCCTCGATTTGAGGGCCGATTCGACAAGCACCCTCTTTTCACTCTTCCGCCAATAGTCCTCCTTTCCAATTTTCACACTTCTTTCAGGTGACCCGAAAAACAGTCTCGAGTATCTAGGAGCAACTGAATCAGTCCCTGAACTTTTATTTCTAAAAATTTTGGTTCTAGGAGAATTTAAGGTTTTCGCTAATATGAACCTAACGTATTGTTAGCCAAATTTCTGTTAATTTGTTCGATGGAAAATGTCAGACCACCGATTCTAATAAAGCTTGAGCTGGAAAATTAAAGATGCGTTAAAAATCTTCATTGCCTGGTGTGGAAAGCAACTCAGTTTTCTTCATGGCAAGAGGAACTTTCTAGTCCCAAAAATCTTTCTGGTATCGAATTAGCCGGTCCACCATCGCGTTTCAAGGTTTTTGGAACTTGCGAACAAGCCAAAAATCAACCTCTCTCTGAAGATTCCCTCATTTTGACAACATTTCAAGGCCATTCTCTGACTTACATCCCCCAAACCTTCCAAATCCTAGTATTCAGAATGCGCGAGCAGCACAAAGCACCCACATTCACGAAATACTCCCGGATATTGCCCGGGGATGAACGGATTCATGAGAATATTTTGGTCAATGGTAGCTTTAAATAGGAAGCAAAGTTTATAAAATCTCCTTCAGCCCCAATTGCCGGCCCTCCGTGCGCTACCGTAACTACGGTT
Organism: Mesorhabditis sp. LJ9110; assembly: GCA_038088335.1. NCBI lineage: Eukaryota > Metazoa > Nematoda > Chromadorea > Rhabditida > Rhabditidae > Mesorhabditis > Mesorhabditis sp. LJ9110. Next base: position 110,340 of record JBBGBA010000089.1, read on the forward strand.
TGGGAAAATCTGAAGCGAACGGTTGCCCTGAACCCAGATGCCGATTTTCTTGGCGACCAAACTAGCGGGGAATACGTTTTTAAGACATATTCAGAGGTGTGTTTTGGGTATTTTTAAGCTCCAATTACAAACACAGGTGATGAAACTGGCTACTGTATCTGGGGCCGCGACGAATTATCTTGGGATTCAACATGGAGCGCGCGCAGGTAGAAAACAGCGTCTTTCACAATCTCGAAGCTTAGGTCTTGCTGGAATCCACACAACAAATTATGAGATTGCGATGTGGGGCTTGGTCTCGCAGGGAATTTCCCTGGTCCCACTTTATCATAATTCAAAGGACGATGTCATTTGGTAATTTTGCGTTCTATTCAAATTAAGAAAAATATTTTAGCGAAATCATCGGCTCGTGCAACCTGGAGCTGATATTCTGCGATAGCTTGGAGCGATTAAAGGATTTTGCCACAAAGAAGGCCGAGGGCAAGATCGATTCCGTTAAGGTATGAAAAATCTGTATCTCATATCCGGCCAGTTTAGACATTAATCCTGTTAAACGGCGCTTTAAGTGAGGAGAACAACAACGCTACTGAGGAACTAAAGGTTTTTCAATGCTCAGCAACTTAAAAAGTTTTTAGATCCTTGATTTTGAACAATTCCTGAAGCTTGGCAGAGAAAATTACGTAGAGCCAAACCCGCCAATGGCCGATGACGTTTATATCATCTGTCATACTTCTGGAACCACAGGTAAAATAAAATTGAAAAAATAACATAAATAAATAAAAACAAACAAAATACATCGATGAGCTCTTCCAGGCCGTCCAAAAGGAGTCCAACTCACGCATAAGAATTTGCTCGCAGCAATGGCCGGGCTGTATACACAATGGTAAAATCAAATCCCGTTTATCAAAAATTTTGTTTAAGATTTTAAATCTTCCGTATTCCACAATATAAAATTTTCAGGTGCATGCCGCCCCATCATTTCACGTTCAGTACAAAAGACACCTATTTCTCGTTCCTATCCCTGGCCCATATTTACGAACATTTAATGCAGGTTGGGTTTCTTATTTTATAATCTCTTATGATTGTTTTTAGTCATTTATGATCTACGTTGGTGGGCGTGTCGGGATATACCGGGGAGATGCAAAGCTGCTAATTTTGGATATCCAAAAGTTACGCCCAACTATGATCAGCCTGGTTCCCAGGATCCTCAACAAACTGTACGATCAGGTGAATATAGAAATTGGCCTAATTTAAATATTTCCAGATTCATTCCAACATCGCTAAAGCTCCATTCCTTGCCAAAAAGATTTTCGCTGCCGCGAAAAAGGTTTGAGGTTATACTTTTTGTGTATTACAAAGTTTCAGGCAAAAATCGAGCAGCTACGCCGTGGTATTAACAATCCGAACACAATCTGGGATAAATTGGTCTTTGAAAAGGTTTGTGGCAGAGCTACTAAGAAAACGTGGCTTTTAAGGTGCGTAAGGTGATCGGTGGTGAGGTGCGTTATTTGACAACGGGTGGTGCTCCAGTCACGCCGGCTGTGCACGATTTTACACGGATTGCATTTGGATGTCCGCTTTTTGAGGGGTAGGTTGGCTTAAGGTTATCAATCAGGTCATAAACATAATGCTATAATCATTACACTGACTTTCATAAGCGATACAAATTAAGGTATGGCCAAACGGAATGTGGTGCCGCTGGTACGCTAAATATTCCGGGGGATCTTACTGGTGGAACCCATGTCGGAGCACCCGCCCCTTGGGCACAGGTCTGTCGCAAAAAAAAAACCTTTAAAAATTTAATGAGGATTTTGATAATTAATTCGTTATTTAGGTGAAACTAATTGACGTTCCGGAAATGGGATATATGGCCGACGAAGATCGTGGAGAGGTATTTTAGCATCATTCTGAATTAAAAAATTCAATCCAGGTCTGCTTCCGCGGCGCTGCTGTAATGCAAGGATATTTTGGAGATCAGGAACTATCGAACAAAACTGTAGACACCGAGGCAGGGATTTATTACTATTGAAATTACCGTATCCCAGGGTTGGCTGCACACTGGGGATATCGGTGAATGGCTCCCTGACGGCCGACTGCGCATCGTCGATAGGAAAAACGCCTTGTTCAAGCTGGCCCAAGGAGATTTTGTGTCCGCTGAAGCTATCGAAAATATTCTCGGCTTAAGCGCGCTGGTCAACCAGGTTCATCACAGAGATGTTAGGCCTAAAAATTGAATCCTAGGTGTTTGTCACTGGCCTCAGCACAAGATCGTTCTTGGTCGGAGTAGCTGTCGTCGATCTTGAAGCATTAAGGGCTGAGATTAAGAAGAGCAATGACATCGAGGTAGACACTATGCTCCATGCAAAGATGCTTTCCATTTCAGGCACAGAATGCTCTAGAAACCGAAGATTCTGGTGAATTTTTGCAAAAAGAACCGGTTCGCAGGTGGGTTTTACGTGCAAAACTTTCATTTTAAGTTTATTGGCTTTCTTATTTCAGTTTTTATAGATTCGTCACACACCATCTTGCTCAATTTGGTAAATCCAAGGGATTGCAGACGATTGAGACAATTCGGCGGGTCTTCTTAACGACTGAGGTAAAGAAAAATCAAAAGGATGTATCAAAAATTTAAGATAATTTGGTGCACCGATCAATTTATTGAAGTAACTAAATTTAGGAGTTAACAGCCGAATCTGGACTTCTCACACCAACCCTCAAAATCCGACGTCAGCCGTGTCGTGAAAAATTCGCTGAACAGATTCACGAGATGTACGAGGCTGAAATGGAATTGTGATGATTTTTTATTGTATCTTGTTGTATTATAATAAAATTTTAGTTGCTTTCTAAATCTTTGAATTTTTGACCTAGAAAAACTTTCAAAAATGACGAGTACACTGAGTGTGCCTTGGAGAGGGTTGTGGGGTGATCTTTTTCCGGTGGCCCGTAGGTTCCCTATTTACTTTTTCGTGACTTTACAGGGGCACAATTTTCCCGTGTTGCCCAATTGCCGCGACAATATCTGTTTGTAGGAGGGCGTCGACCCCCTTCTTGTATTTATTTTTGCCAAGAATTTGGTGGTCAAGTGGCACCTCAGGAGAGGCGTGTATTGACACCGGGTTGAGATATTTAAGGTGAGATAGATGAGTCAGTTTTAGACAGATTTACGGTCGTCTTACAGTATTTTTAGGTGATTCTTTGAAAGTTTTCACGTCTTATTTAAACGTATCATTTTTAGATCTTTTTGATTTACCATTTTTCAGATGTTACACTATATCGCAGCTTCGCTTTTTGTCACGTTGGCCGTAGCCAACGTTTACTACGAACCTGAAGGAACCTCTCAAGGTGTTAGTACAGCAATGAGCTCAACCCGCGTGTTGTACCTATGCGGAAATAATAACAACTACTACTTATCCAATTCACGTAAGGAACGTATCAAAAACCGTACCAAAAATATCTAGCCTGTCAATCATCCTACCAGGGCTGTAATTACATCTGCAGGACGTCTTCGTGGTGCCAAGGTTTTAACAGAAATTGGCAGTGCTCCAACAGGTAAAACTCGGGATCAGTAGAAAAGCCAGGGATTTTAGTTGCTGTAGAAACCGGCAAAATCCTGGCCCGACTCCAAGACCGACGCCTAGTAAGTTTAGGACTGTAACTGAAGATCCTTACGCAGAAATATGGGATTGGGGTTAGCCGGTGGTTCTTTTACATTCTCGGGGGGTTCATCAGGGGAGAAAAGCTTTTTTACTTTCCAGCGTTTTCAGTATAATTAAGGAAAGTGTTTTTACATTGCTTAACTTTACGCTCACCGCAAAGATTTACAAATTTTGGTAAAAGGTACAAAAATATCGAGGTTTCGACCAAAATGGCCGATTTTCGACGAGCTTTCAACCTTAGAAATTTTTCAAAAGTTTTTGCATTACTTTTTTAAATAAAATATCTCCAAATTTAATCAAAAAATGCGGCTTAAATTTTATACTTATGGAATTTAATAGCAAAACATTTTTAGGCCCTCAACAGCCAACTTGCGGCGGTCGTGAAACTTCCGGTGGCTTCTGCACTTCTCCAGGTTACAGATGTCCAAGCGGTACTTATTTAAAAATCCCGTTCTTTCCTTTTCCAATAGATCATAAAAAATGCAATTTCTCAGGTTTCACCTGCACAGTGAATGGTGTTTGCTGCCGTTGCGCCTACGGTACCAGCATTGGTCAGTTTGCTCAATTGATTCAACGAAAATCCAACATTTAGGCCCATGTGTCAATCAGCAGTGCCCCGACAATTTCCGTTGCAATACCAACAATGAGTGCTGCGCATACCAGATTGGAAAATAAAACATTTATTCTCAGGGATTTACACGTGCCTAATAAAGTATTTTATATATAGTCTCGCACACAAAGATTTTGCTAGCAAAATAGCGCCTCAATCACCTCGTCGTCGGGGACAATTTCTTCGGCAGTCAGCTCGGGCTCGTTCTAAAATTTTGGATTGACTCAATGGCTAGCCGGCTCTATCCCTTTAAAGTTCGAAACTAGCTTACATCCGGGATATCTTGTTGAAGCTTCTTGGCCGGGGACATAATCCAGCGACGTCCCAGCTTTCCGACTCTTGGCCGCCAGTCGAACTTCATCTTGGAAAAGGCACGCATCACACGGTGGAGGTTACGGTTGCTCCGCTTCAGCCCTTTGAGATATTGCTAAAATACGATATTTGGAATGCAAATTTGAGCACAAACCTTGACCATTTTCCTCTCCTGTCCCTTGGTGATATTCATATCATCGTACATGTTTTGAAGCTTCTCAAATTCTCCTGGGATCGTGTTGAGGAGGGCCGTCCGATTCTGAGCAACCTCTTCTTTCCATTTTCCCATATCCTCGACAAATTGCTTATAAAGGTTCTGAAATGAAATACGGTGACGTCGACGGGCGATAGATACCTCAACCAATCCTCCAATTGTAGCTGCCCATTGTTCGGTTTTAGCCTTCACTTCGCCTTTCGTCAAATGCTTATTCTTAACGATCCTCGAAAATTCACGCTTATGTTTTTTCGATGCTTCAGAGAGGAAAGGAATTCCTTAAGCGCAATTTAGACGCCAAAGACATCTCTCACAAACCTTTCTGCCCTTGAAGCGAATTGGCTAGACTTACTGTAGCTAATATGCCGAGAAAGAGGACGGCTCGAAGCATTGTTGAATGTTTCGTCTTGGTTCCCCAAGGTTTGCTGCCACCCAAGCAGATCTCCCCCATTTTATAGGGGATTTTGACGTGGTACTGTATTTACCCACAAAATATGGTGGGGCCATTGTTCGCGACGGTCAGAATATACGAATCATTAATGAGGCGTTTTGGGCGAACAGGGGGTGTGTTGTTTGTATTTACGCGGAAGCGTTTCCGCACCATTGGAAAATTGGAGCAAAAAAACTGGTTTGAACACCATTTAGGGAAAGGTTCTTCGTTAAATATTTCAGAAAAATTTTGTAATACTATTTTTTATTTAAGCTAAATTTTTCCTCGCATATCTGGATTTTCAGCCTAGTAATGTGCTATTCCACGGCTTTTCAAGTATTCAGCAAAATGGCAGGAGCTTCTTGAGCCTTTTGGCATCAGGACCTTTTAGGCAGGAGTACGAGCTCGTATGGTTTATACTAGAATTTTAAAAACCTTAAATCCTTAGCAAGTTGTAGTTAGTCTAAGTGCGTATTATAACTTTTCTTTTTCACAATTTTAACAATGTCTTCCAATTAGATAAATTAAATGCGTTTATTCCAATAGCAATGAAATCACAGCAGGCTTTGGCAAGGTGTATGGCAATGTTAATTTAGAATCCAGAGTTGCTGGAATCCATGTCCATGTCGTCGTTTTCCTGTAAAAACAAGGTATAAAATGAGCCCAATAGATACCATAGATATCGAATTTTGCTTTTTAATTCATACCTGAGATCCGTTCATCATTGGGCCTCCCTTCTTGCCCATCATCTTAAATCCCTTGGGTCCACCGTGGGGTCCATGGGGCTTCATGCCGAAGCCAGAGAAGAACTTGACGGCGCGCATCAATCCAAAGTCAGTGATGTTCTGGTAGACGGCCTGGAATTTAATTGAATATATGAATTTCTGTCTTTGATACCTGAATCTGTTGCCTCTCCTGCGAACGGGTGAGGGTCTGATCGTCCTGGATGGCCTGGATCTTCTGCAGCTGAGCTGGGAGCTCGTTCAGAATGTTGGTGCGGTTTTGGACGGCCTCCTCTCGCCACTTGGTCATGTTAGCTTCGAATTCGGTGAAGATGGTCTGAAAAGATGGATATAATCCCTGATCACAAATAAGTATCATACCTGGGTCTCTCCTCCAATATTGGCGGCCCACTGCTCGGTTTGAGTCTTGACGTCAGCCTTGGTGAGGTTGTCGTTGCGGACGATGGCGAAGAAAGAGGTTCTCTGCTCTTCGGTAACGTTGCGGAGGAAGGGGAGCATTGGGCCTGGATTCAGATAAATTTCAAGGAGGATACTGTTGTACCTCCACGTCCACCACGACCTCCGTGCTTGCCGCCACCTCCCCTGCCTTTGCCGCCCCATCCTGGGCCAGCAAGAGCAATACCGGCGAGGCAGCAGACGAAGAAGAGTTTTTGCATCATATTTAGATCTAGAAAAATAAGATATATGGGGGGTTTAAGGTAAAGATGAAACATAGAGACACACGATGTCGCAATAAAAAGTTCTCTAGAATGAAAGATTTAATTTTACGAAAAATGCTTTTAGCTTCCCAATTAGCATCTTACCGTAACATTTATTGTTTAACGTGCTCTAGAAGGTAAATGTTTAAAGCGATACGGAAGGCCCGTGTAAGATCAGGCCCCATTTACAACTGAGGATAGGTTACGCTATGCAAAAGAGACCGGATGAAAAAGCTCAGTAAACACAGGCGTATGCTAATTTTAACAAAACCGGTCCAATGCTAATTGACTTGGCGCTGCCGGTTTCCTTATGGTAAGATTTAAGCTCTCCAAAATAGCTATATGTTGGCTACAGTATGCGTTAAATGCAAAATGAAGGCTTGTGCCCTACTGTCCATTTCACCCCTCCCCTGTTTTTATATAGGAATGGAGGTGTGCCCCGATGTGGAACTATGGTCGCGTGTGGTTTTTGTGGGCGATGGGATAACCCCTCTCGCACGCACAAACAGTCACCACTGCAGGGGGGACTGTATCTTCACGCAAATCGAGAGAACCGCCGGAAATGAAGAGGATTACAGATAGATGGAGCGGCAGAGAGCAAAAGGTGTATGGGCCACACGCTGACTCATCCACTGGCCCAGCCCCCCGTTTCCACTAGAGGCCATCGGGGGTCCACCTTTTAGAAAACGACGTGTATGTTGATGGGAGCGTTGATGGGATCGGAAGGTTGTCGATGTTTTGAGTCAACAATTCGGGGGGTTTGAAGTCGTCTGAGAAAACTGGTGTCTTCTTGGTCTGTGAGAAGTGTAAGTAAATGTTGCCCCTGATCTATTTTTACTTAAGGGTGCTAAGAAGTCTGGCACATCTTCTCCGCGTTGATTCGTGAAAAATAGCCAGATACGACCGTAACGATAACGCGCGACAGGTTCCTGGTTGCTTCTGGCTATTTTGACAATCCTAGTTTTTGGTTATCAAATTTGGTCTGGTAGGCACCGTGGTTGATGAACTGAGTGGTATTACCAATGTAATACCAATTGGCGCCGTGTACACACTTTTTTGGCTTCTATCCATTAATCGCAAAACGTGAACAAAGTTCCGAAAGCTTATTCAAATCGCCTCCTCCGTCCATGGCCCGTAAAAAAGCATGAGTGTCCACCGGAAACGCTGTTATTCATACACCTGCACAACGTTCAACCCCGTTAATTGTTTTGAAGCGAAACCGGTTTCGTCACAGTGAATTTCAGTCTATACCGAATTTTTTGGGTGTTTTATAGAGACTAGTGGCTAGCGATTGGGCTATTATATTTTGGGGAGCTGTTTCGGAAAAGGTCAACAGATTAAGAGGAGTACTAAAAACAGAAAAACTTAAAGCTCAACTCTGGTTGACCAACCAGTTATTTATATGAAATGCTTATTTTCAAATATTTTCAAAACTACAAGCTTACTATATAGAAAATTTGGGGAAAATTGTGAATACAAAGCTGACTTAACGATTCCCCCAGCTAACACTTCCCATTTTATACCAATCACACTAGCCCCGAACCTGGCTACCAATTTGTTAACCCAGCTGCCAATTCTGTGAATTATTTTCGATATGGCCACGACCTAAAAGCGATTCTGATGTCCGGGCGGGCGCATAAATATCGTATACAAATAAATAATAATCGGCTTACTCATTCGATCGACTTTTCAGCCCGCTTTTCGGAGGGATGAAGCGGGGGGTTGAATGCCCATGTGGCGTCCATCTTCTTCACATGGGAAAATAGCGAATGTATTGTTTGAACAGCGGCTGGAATGGGACGTATTCAAAAAAATTGTGGAAGTTGATGTTCGTAACTGATAGTCCTTCGATGCATGCAATTTATTTAAATTTATTCAAGAAACTAGACCGTGTCAAAACGTTGGGCGCCACGGACAACGCCAATCCTGCTCTGCGTGTCTAACACTCCCCCCATATGGCAGATGTGATATCCGCATCTGCGCAGATATGAAGGCGCGTGCAGGAAGGAATTTCTCGCACTAATAGCAAGCCTGTACCCGTGCTTGTTCGCTATCATATGTAAAAAAACAATATTAAATAGGAGTTACAAAGTTATAAACGCTGTATTAGTGTTTTAAATGAAATCAACGCGGTGTTCGAGCTTACGCACTGTAAGAAGGCATAGTCGAGAGCGAAAATTGTAATTTTAACGTCAGTTAATGGCTGTTCTTAACTATTATTGTTTTTAGACACCCGTGATAATTAATTATTTGTCCTTTTGAGTTTTGATTCTTATCAAGGTTTCAAAACCAAGAATTACGTATTGTAAGTGAATTTTGGAATATACTAAATTTTATCAAAAAAATCCAACCTTATATTTTATTCACAAAAGTCACTAAAGGTTAGGTTGAAAATAAATATTACAAAATGGTTTACTATTATTAATAGTTTGACTTGATTCCTTAGTGCGCTCATTACGCAACGGGGTCATTTCGCGGGCAAAACATTGCCAGCAGATGTTACATCTGTCAGCCAGCCAGAGGGCAGAGTGACACGATTGGCGTTGTCCAGTGGATCCCAAAACGTTCACTCTACTCCTAAAAACCTACCCTTTTCATCGAGTGGCCCCATAATTCAACTTATACAGGGTGTCCCAAAAAAAAAGACCCCCCCAAAAATTTGAGCCAGAGGGCACCTAGAGAGCTGAAAATTTGCACAGAGGTAGCGAAGGCAATTTTCTATGAACAAGGAAAGTTTTAGCCCGATCGGCCAGCGGGTTTTAAAGCTATAGCGAAAATACTTTTCATTTTTAATTTAATATGGGGATCTTTGAAATTTGCATCAAAGATATGCGTTATTCTTGCATTTACGAGCCGATTTTGCATAAATTTTGCTGAAAAGTGCCATTTTCTTGATGGAGCTTTTGGAAAACGATTGCGTATGAAGAATAAAAGAGTGTTAAAACAACTGTTTTATCGATCCAAATCACGTCTTATTGTACATTTTGGCAATTTGAGCTTCGTCGGCCCGAAAACAGAGTTCGACGAGCTCGAAAACAGTGATGAAGTTTAGATTTGGGCTTATGTTGGCACGTACGCTGAAGTTTAAGCCAAGCTCAAGCGTTCAACGATAGTTTCCGCCATGAGGTCTGGTATTCATCGTTCTTGCTGATCATTTTCTCGCTACATCGGCAATCGTTTTCCAAAAGCTCCATCAAGAAAATGGCACTTTTCAGCAAAATTTATGCAAAATCGGCTCGTAAATGCAAGAATAACGCATATCTTTGATGCAAATTTCAAAGATCCCCATATTAAATTAAAAATGAAAAGTCTTTTCGCTATAACTTTAAAACCCGCTGGCCGATCGGGCTGAAACTTTCCTTGTTCATAGAAAATTGCCTTCGCTACCTCTGTGCAAATTTTCAGCTCTCTAGGTGCCCTCTGGCTCAAATTTTTGGGGGGTCTTTTTTTTTTGGGACACCCTGTATTTGTTTTCTTCCTACCGAAAACATTTTCAATTTTCGCAATCTTTGCCCGACCATTGGCTGCCAAACAATTTTTGCTTGGCAAGCGACACTTTTGGCCATTGGTTTGAGGCCGATGTTGAGGAGGAGAAGGGCCAAAAGAAATGAGTCAATATGGAGATGAGAGAGAGAGAGAGGGAGAGAGAAACTGAGTTCAATGGGAGACTACATCGCACTGTCCGTTTACACTTCTTCAAGGAAATACCCGAGTACCCAGAGACGAGAAGGCGATGCTGAGTGCATAAAGCACAAAAATATGTTTGGTCGCTGCCAGGTATATAAGGAGGAGACTGGCAGTAGCTGGTAAATCTGTGCTAAGATGCGTCAGCTACTGCTAAGTTTTGCTTGTCTGGCGATTGCTGCCGTTGCTGGCCCTGGCGGCAAAGGTATTGTTTCAGGGTTACCGTAATTTAATAACAATAATGTTTTTAGGGCAACAGTACCCATTCTTGAACGGTCTCTCTCAACAGCAGATGCAGCAGTTCCAGAATATCCATAACAGCCAGAACATGACGAAGGCCCAGATCCAGCAGCAACTCGACCAATGGGCGCAAAATATTGGTGGAAACACTCAAGTATGTCATTTTATATCCTGTAACTCACCATTTAAGTTTGTTCGTGCTAAGGTATTTAATTTCAGCGACTTTATCAACAATTCGAAGCGAACTCGACCCGGATGGAGCAGCAGGTGAAGCAGAACAGAACTCGATGGCTCCAGCAGCTCCCTACCGTCGTCAACAGAATCCAGGCACTTCTTGATAACCAGACCCTGACCCCGGCTCAGGAGAAGACCCAGATCGATGTAAGCCAGCTTAATTCGCTTAAGCCAACAGTCAGAAAACTTTAAGACCTTATTGACATTAAATGTCAGCCTGTGATCTTTCCAACCCTTCCATTTCAGCAATACCTCCGAACCCTAAACGATCCGAAACTGGCCGAGCTCGGAAAGCAGTTGACCATCGGTATGATGTACGGAATGGACAAACATGGTGGTGGCAAGAAGAGTAAGCTAAATATAACATCGAGAATATAGTGTTGTTTTAGTAAAGGAGTTACAGGTGATGACGGGATTTCTGGAATTTATGGGTAACCGCGGGATGAATGGGATGAATGGAATGAACGGAAACGGCATGAACGGAATGAACGGAATGAACGGAAACGGAATGTCCGGAAATGGACAGGGTAGAAATGGAATGTCCGGATACGGAATGAACGGCATGGGCCGTATGAACAGCAACGGCATGCCCGGAAACGGCATGAACGGAATGAACGGAAACGGCATGTATGGAATGAACGGCATGAACGGAATGAACGCGAACGGCGGCATGTACGACTACTAGAACGGCTACTCGACTATTATCGAGAAAGATCTCAAATACATATGTACTTTCTACAGATTTGAATAAACGATTTGATAACTTCTTTGGCCAGTATTCGAAAAATGCATAATATGGCTTTATTTCGGTACCTAGAGATCACCCCACTGCATCTTGAGATCATTAAAGTATTTTTTGCTGTGAGCGGCTTGATCAGCGTCGATGTCGGAGATTTCACGGCGTTTTTGACGGCCTTTGCCAAGCCGATGAAGCAGGAGTATGAAGAGGGCCGCACGATCCATTAGGCTTACCTTAAACATGTTCGAAATCATCAATCAGATCCAGCTTCTAAATCAATTAGTTTTGTTAAAATACCTGTTGGAATAGATGTGAAATCGGGCCTGTATCTGTTCCTAGCGGCACGTCCGTGAAAAATAGACAATATCCATAGGCCATTGTGTTTATTGCCATGCTAAAGGTTTACAATTTTTTGTAAATTCTGATACTTACCATATAAATTGAGCGACACACATTGGGATGACAGTCCTGGTAGCACGCATATTTTCTTCGACCTAGAGAATAAAATTATATAGAGTATTGAAAATATATCGAACCTGATATGTCGACAGTAAGTCAAATCCCATATGAAACCTATATTCGTGGATTTTCCGGTTTTGGTGATAGAGCCGATAAAAAAGCTAAAATATTAGATAGTTGTAAAAGTAAGTAATATACCGGCACAATAATTATAGGAATTATCAACTGCACTAATAGACCACCATACGTCATCAGAGTTGAGCCAACAATAGTTCTAACGGTGTACATAAAGATCGGCAGCGCAACCTTAAGTTGGAAAATTTTGTTTAAATCTACAGTAATATAACATTTTCTAACACCTACAATTCCGACTATAACAATCAGTTTTGTTGTCGTTGTCTGGCCAGCTTTTTGATATCGATCTCGATATTTTGTAGCCATTTGTCTCTCGAAAAACAAGACAATTGTGCAGCAACGGTACGCAATACCGATATAGAAAGCCGAAACTGATATCTACAATTATCATTAATTTTGATATATCGGATATTAAAAGACTTACAAAATAGTACAGACTGGCGTTCTGGTAGATTTCGAGCAGGTGTAAATCTTTGACAATATCCGTCGATTCTTGATAGAAAGCAAATGTGCAACTGATGGCGAGGATCAATCTAAAAAACACGCTTTTTCTTAGTAACTAATCGTAACACCTGCCTAAAATTCGAATGTAATAAGTGATTACGGTAGAGTTCGACGAGAATCGGCACGTAAAGTGTCAGAAGGCAGAAAGTTCCCAGCAACTGTTGATACAACATCAACTGCCTCCATAGCTCCAGTGCCATCTAAATTCCATACCACGTTCGGATTCACAGATGTTTGAAAACAAAAAACGACGCATCGAAAATGACCGCTACGTCAAGCTAGCAATCCAGGGGAAAAAAGCGGAATCTATCGTAACCCCAGCCCGGAAATTAATCAGAAACGGCAACACTTCAACCTCAGAAGCGGGCGGCCTTCGGGAAATAACCAATTTTGAGCCTTTTTTGGAAGCCTTTAAATGGGAAAGATGCAGGAGCGCTTCAAACGCTTGCAATCGGTGGAGAACTTTGAGAGCTCGATGAAGCAAGGATTGAAGCCAGATAAATTAAGATAACTGGAGAATGTAAGGAATCCGCGCAATAACAGTTCTCGAGGTTCCAAAAGGGCGATAAATCAAGCCCCCTGTTTGCATGTCCTTTTTTGATTGTGCCATAAATTACCCATGAGCACAGGTGTAGGGGAGAAGTGAGCAAAATTAAAAATTCGTTTACGAACGCAATCTCGAGACTTAGTTTAAAATTTGTCGCTTTGTCGTTCCTTGATTTTTCATTGACCTAATCCAATCAATAACTGATATAAATAATCGGAGAGAACAACAGGAAAAGTTAAGTTTTGATGTAAATTGGATAGACCAACGTGATTATGAGAGGGAGTACTAATAATAATAACATTTAGAGGCCCAGGAGCACCAGGTTGTCGTGGGAACTTGCTTTTTCAGGCGAAGATCTGGTAATTTCTCACGGTGTTTCTAAAAAAATTTTAATCTTAGGGCGAACACAGTGTTTTCTCTATTTCTTTAATTTACTATTTTTCTCTAACTACTTAATACTATTTTCCTAGGCTTCTTCGCGATTTGTAAAAAGAAGCGATTAGCATACCTCTCAAAACCATGTCCTCTTCTAGGAATCGCACTCAACCGATGAAAGCGCGCTCTGCCCGGATGATCCGATCATCGAGCCATTTTTCGGCTTCCACCCGGCTTCCGATTGTCATTTTTGTGCTGGGTTCGTTGTCGAAGGTTTTGATGTGCCCCCAACGGAGCGCGACCGGATTAACAAACTGGACCTAGCTCGGTCGAAACCAAAGTTCGCGTACGGTATTCCGCAACGCGGAAGCCCCTCAATTTTTAGAAAATAGACCAAGAACACTTGGGGTGCAACAGGGGTTAAAGGAGGTGCTGAAAGACCAAGTTTCCTGCAAGAAAAGTTGCTTAAACTTTGATGGGGTTAGCATTACCGGGAAAAAATCACACGTCTATTTCGTGTTTTTTTTGAGAACCAGTCGGATCTTTACGCTAGAACAAGAGATGCTTGGATAATTGCTTCCTTCCAGCGACGATAATTGCGTAGATCGGTTGGGGTGTAATTTACATCGGATTTTTCTAGCACGGATTGTTGCGGAAATTGGTTTGACTCGTCTGGTTTACGCTAGTGGTACTCAAATACAAAGTGTCGAGGGCTGTTGAGGTGCTAACGTAAAAGCAGCAATGGATTTTAGCAGATTTATTTGGTTACTGTAAACAACTTTGATCTTAACTCTCAATAGTGTGTTATTGGTACTTTGACATCGAGTCGCTTATTAGCAGTATTTCCCGGTGCGACCAGACAGTTTTGGTACATGTGAGTAAGGGTCTAGGGAAAGATCAACCCCTCGATTCTCCCTTCTACCTATCTATCGTCGACACCTCCCCAACCGTGCGCGATGACGACGCCAATTTAACAGTGGTTTGAGCCCGATGTATGGACACTGCGGCGAGGCTATAAAATGGGCAGTGGTTGTGGGTTGGTCATCAATAGCTTCACCCATCTAAGCTGCATATTCGAAAATGAAGGTCTTTATCTGTATCGTTGCCCTTGCCCTTAGCGTCGAAGCCGCAAAGAAGAAGAATAAGGCTACAACAGTGGCTGCCGCCTCTGCTGTGGCTGTTGATGGTACCGCTGTCTCTGGTGAGTCGCAGCTTTTGCTTTGTAAATTTTTGTGACGCTTAGGTACTCCTATTAACTTCATTGGGGCTGGAGGAAACTCCGGAAACACTGGTTTTAACGGACAACAGGGAGGACATGGAGGACAAGGAGGTCAAGGTAGCCTGAAAAATATACAACGGGCAAGTTGATTTTAGGTGGCTTTGGCGGTCTGCCAGCGCCATTCAACAACTTGAGCTCCACCGATTTGGCCGCCTTCGCGGTAGGCACAACTTTCTTCACTATTTATTACTCTGAAATTTCTCGTATTCGAAATTTTATTCCAGACCATCATCAAGAACACGACCCTCAGCTTCAACGAGAAGGTCACCGCCGTCACCGCTTTGGCTCAGGGCTATGGAGATGAATATGTTGTATGTTCATTTGTAAATATCAGTACCTGATATTCAGGCGGCCGTCCAAAACTTCACTCAAACATACGAGGACCGTCAAGCTGAGTTTGCCGCCAACGTGACGGAGACGCTCAAGGAGCTGCAGAGCGCTGTGCCAACCGTACGAGTTGATATTTGGATTAAGCCTATCGTTTTAGCTGCTCACCCTTCTCCAGAACCGCGATCTTAGCCAGGATTCGCTCAAGAACCAGACCATGGTAAGTTTCTTGGTTTTTCCTCCGTTAGCTTTTAAAAACAGCAATGGCACGCTTTGGAAAAGACAAAAAACCTCTGATTTCAGGCTCTGATCGATGGACTTGAGAGCCCAATGGCCAAGCAGGCTTTGGGTATGTTGGCCATGGCCGGAGCCATGGGACCAGGTGGACCTCATGGAGGCCCGGTGGACCTGGAGGACCTCATGGTGGACCCCAAGGAGGATTCCAAGGAGGGCCATTTATGGGAGGAGCACAAGGAGGATTCCGTGGTGGATTCGGCGGACAACAGGGTGGCCAAGGAGGTCAGGGCGGGCGTGGAGGGCAACAGGGTATTTGATTATTCTTTTTCTGATTCTCGGTATTTTCGGCAGACCATCTTTACTTTTCCGCCGGATTGATTCCACGCCCAAACATGCTAATTTTTACTTCCCAGCTCCTTTAAAAAAGCTTTTCAGGAGGTCGGGGAGGGTTCGGCGGCTCCGGTGAACAGGGAGGCATGAGTGAGTTTTTAGGTCATTGCTTTTCCACTAGCTGGTATCGATTTCTTAAACAATCTTTTCAGGCAGCTTTGTCCGACGTGGACTCCCAATGCAGCCCGTCGGCACCACACAAACCGCTTGAACAAGCGCTTTCATTCCGAGCACAAGCACGACGAATAAATCTGCTTTTTCATTGTCAATTTGCACTGTCAACCTGGCTGAAGCGGGGATGGATTTGGTCGGGGCGGATGTCTAAAATAACACGTTTGATGAGAAAAATAGAATAGAAACCCGAGCCTTAAACACCCACCGCTAGAAGGCATCGACTGATCGGTCGAGCGGAACTGGGAAATTCTTCTGCCACCATATTTCGAGAAACCAAGCATTCCGGCAACTTGCATCCGGATAGAGCGGTTGACAGTCAAATAAACCATTGCCGGGAATCCTAAAAATATATCCTTGTTTCATAATACCAAATATATATTTTTCAAATCTCAATTCTTTAAACTCTGCTAAAAATTACCATGGGAAAACATGCACCCAGCATGTCCAATAAAGACCATAGTGGCTGGAACCGGGAAAAATTGCATGTAGGTGTAAACAGCGGCTGCAAAAGTTGCGATTACGAAAATTATTTTCAGAACTATCTTTTACAAAGATATACTTTACCTGTATACAAATTTGCGGCCGAAATCAGGGCGCTTTGATAAAAGATCTAGAAAAATACTCTCAATTCGGGCATCGGAACCATACCGATTTCTGCGCAAATGTCTTCTTTTGGGAGGTTTTATTGTAGAATTTGAAGAGAAGGATGAGGCAGAAGATGATATAGAATATAACGGTAAGGAAAACAACGAGAATATTGTTTGCCATCATGCCCAAATTTGCGTACTAAACTTCCATCAATTCGTTTTCATGTAAAAAGCTACCGGCACCATGTCCTGGACAACCTGCAGTTTTTTCCATTCAGATTCGGTCTTAAACAACATGGAGATTAAATTTGTAGTTTAGGTTCTACTCACAAAGAATTTTTGAGCGTCTTCAAAAAATGGATACAGGAACCAGCCCTCCCGTGGGGATGAAAATAGGATCGGCGGGGTGCAGAAGATGAACCACATGCAATAGACCAACGGAAAACCCATGATAAAATAGGCCTTATTCCCTAAATTTACAATTTTCATGAATTCTTGATATCGGAAATGAAATACTGTAATGCTGATTATACCTCCAAAGATGGCTTCAACTAGGGTCGGTTTCCATAGCGCACAAATACGATTGAACACTAAAATTAAGCAGGCCAGACAGGCGCTGCACCAGGTGGCTAAAAATATGGGCGTTTTAAAACATATTTTAGATACCCAGTCCGATGGCTCCCGCAAAATATTGAAAGTTGGGTTCGGCACAGTAGACAACACCTAAGAAAACAATTTTCGTTTTAGCGTTAGTGAAATTAGCATACCAACAATCAGCGAATACCCAGTGATAATCGAATTTACCGTAATAGCCACCATATCGTTGATGCCGATAAAAAGCATAATCTTAAAACTCAGTTTGTTATTTTCAAATTGCAGGTTAACATTAGTTCAGAATTAACTTACTTTGTAACAAGACATTTTTAGGTATTCTGGTTTTGCCAAAGCGAAAAGGCATGGGAAGTAGAGGACCTAGAAGTAGCATTTTAAGAGCGTGAGAGGTGAAAGAGAGAGAGATGCAGACCGAGAGAGATTCAAGTACCGTCTCCTGACCTCAATTACAATCCCATAGATCAAAGCCGTCCAGCCAAGAAGTGGTTCCTTTTTCCCGACGCTAAGCCACTCAGCCCGAGTCAAGTTAAAGCGGCTTAAATCTTAATTTACTAGTGATGAAATAAAAACAACCTGCAATCGTACAGCGGCCCAAGTCGATCCACATTTCCGCCCGCTTCAATCCACCTTTGCATTTCGACGTAAACGCTCTCTAGAATCAAGAATCAATTAATGATTTGGCTATACAATCCCATCGATCAAAACATGCAATATAGGATGGTTGGTTGATGGAATCGAGGTTGGATTCAAATATAAGAAAGCGTTTCGTCCCCGAAAATTTACTTGACCAGGTGGTTCGCCAGAAAAAATCAGCTGTATTTATTATAGCCCCAGCACCCAGCTGAAGCCGCGCCCCCAAGGGGCAGCACTAAAGTTTAAAAACAACGAAAAATCACCTGCCTCCTTTCCCCCAAAAAATTAGCACTGGTTGTTTGACCACTTGGGCTACCAAAAAAAGGATATGAGGAGGAAGTACTGTAGACTATGCCAAATCCCCCAGACGATGTAATCAGTGTGTTTTCTTGGGTTGATGAGAGGTGCGTTTGGGTACAAGTTACGTAAGAATGGCGGAGTGAGGGTAGAACTTTGAGCCGAGTTGCTATTAGCGTTCGAAATACTTATCGTACCTTTCCCCGTTAATGTCAGAAAATCTTGTTTTGAGCCCTAAATAAGTATTTCCGCATTCGCGCAATCTTCGTACATACGTCCCCATAAAACGTGCTGTTCGGCAAATTTTGGACCAGCTATTCTCGAGCGCGATAAAATTATTAGTCCTACCAGAAAGCTGGAAAAAAGCCAACGCGATCTGTTTGCGACAAAAATTCGTAAATTGCTGGACGTTGTGTGTTATTGAGGGGGAGCACAAATAATTACGGGCGCGCGGAAATCAGTTATTTTTGCACTGATTGGTATTGGGGAGGAACACAAGGTGACACGGAGAGCCAGCAGAAGAATTGGGCGGATAGTTCAGTGGAATAGAAATATTTTGCAGGGACGTCTCTAGGGGAATAAGGAGATTTCAGGGGATGACAGTGTTTTGAACTCGGATCAGTAATGGTGGCAAAGGTCTACAAGTTCAATTTGCCTCAGAATTTATCCGTCTAATTTTTTTGCCGTTTATTCAAAACAGTTTAGCTGGAGTTTGGGACTATGAATGGCAGCTTTTTTGATTAGCTATCTGGGAAAACATAAAAAGATACTTTTTCAACAGTTAAAAAATTCTAGTTGGTTCAAATTTTTAATTTTGACAGATCAAAATACATTAATTCGGGGCCTTTTTTTACGGAAACGCCAGAATCTTTGATCCTTCCAGGTGCTTTTTTAAATGGCCACTAGACGACTACAACGAACCGAAAACGACTTCCACCCCAAACGACCTACCCAACCAACAACTCTAAAATAACTCCCCACTCGCAAATAGCGCACCCCAAAAACTGGCCCGCTACCTGAGATTTCGCGGGATTTCTGGGCCCCCGTGAATTCGGATCGTGCGAAAAAGCATAAACGGTTCACAGGAAAGTTTCGGTTTTTGGGCCCCGGCGCGTGACAGGAATAGGTTGCGAGTGGGTGGAGCAGAAAAACGGAAGTTCTTTGAATGGGTAGTAGAAGGAATTGGGAAGGTTGAAGGTTAAACCACGTTCACATGAAAAATTTGCAAATTTTGTCCGAGTTTTCGGATTGAATTAGGGGGGTTGAGAAAATTAAGAAGTTCGTTGGTGTGTAGTTCGGGTATAGCGGAAGTTAACTCGGTTTGTGAGAGTATTCAGAGCTACGAGATTAATTAACATACTGAAAGAAGTTTCCTGGCACGAGCCTTTAAACCACTTTACGCCAATCTATAGCGATAGCTAATATCTATAGCTTCCTTCCAGGAACCGCCAGGAAAATCCGCCCTGTTTTGGACATTGTGCAAAGTTGATTGCAGCACCGTACCAAAATAGGCCCGATGCAATTCCAATCATTTGCCGCCCACCTTTTTCTGGAATAGAAAAAGACCAAGACGTCGCGCTCTATTTTTGAGACGTTGATACGGAATTTTAAAAGGACGATGGCGGCTCACAATCCAGGTGGAATAAATAAACTCTGATCTCTACCTAAAATGCCGTATTTACGGTTCGCTTGACAAATTCCCGATAATTTCTACCCCTAAACAAGCTAATTACCATTTTTCCAAAGTCACATGTGTACGCTGAAGCCGGAAGTAAAAACAACTTTATGCTCTCCGAAGTGAAAACAGCTATCAAAACCGAATACAGATGAAGATGATATGTACCCTTATTGTACAGACATTATAGTAAGTTTAGATTGAGCGGGGAAACGATGGCAAAAATAGAGATGAGTGGTCGTTAATTTAAGGCTGCCAAGTTCGCGGGGCAAAATTCACAAATTAAAGCTGAAATGAGAAGCATAGTCGAGTAGGGTTGGGGTAGACTAAAAGTCATCTGATATTATTGTTCTCAAAGCTAAAATTTTGGCATTATTCACGTGAGAGTTTTAGGAAGGCTACGTGCTGGGGGTTTCATGTGAAGTATGGGAATCACGTGGCATAAAGGTGTACTTGATTAAATGTCGAGGGAGAATACACAATATTTTGGATCAAATTGCGTGTATAAAGCTTTTAGATTAAGAAATTCACATTTTAAACTTTTTTTTAAACAAGGTCTATAATGTTTTGTATCGATTGCTATTTAAAATTGACAGAATATGGTAATAGCCCTAGGGCCTAGTCGAATCATCAGCAAATCGTAAATGTTCATGTTGCCGGTTTGCAGTAAAGTGGATTCCGTCCGGTTGGTCGATTGACTCCTCCTGTGGTGGCATTAGGTTTGACCTAAAATTAATTTTTGGATTTAATGGTATAATATTACGTGGCTTCCCGAAAGGTGAGACTGGGCCCAACCTCTAAATTTCAAAATCAAGCCGCTGTCAAATGGCCAGAGCATACTGGGCCCAATCGAAAGTAAAAAAAAGACCGATCACCAGGTGACGCCCAAAAAAATGTGAGGGGGGTGGGTAGCAAAATTCACCATTTTCCCAAATAAACAATAAACGAAAGGGATGTGCTTTAACGAGACGGTGAAGGGCCAAAGAGGTATAGCAGCGTTACTTTATACCCCAGTGGGAAGCGGGGACTTCATCTCGAGTGGAGGGCTGCTGGCTCGCCTAATTGAAGCCATTTTAAAGTATCATGCTGATTTGGGCACTTCTGATGTTCGACTTACCAGCTTGGTTGATGGAGAAAGGTCTCCAATTCTGCGCGGTCCTTCGTCTCACCTTCGGCGATTTTCCGGCGGACCAGTTCGGTTTCCATTTCTACAGAAAATACGGATGATGACAATAATTAAAAGTTTCGTCTGTACCAGTTGGTTTCCAATGTATTTCCGCGCCACTGTTCGATCTCTTTACTAACTCTGGCATTCCAACAAATGTTCGCCACAAATCGGCCACCTGAAAAATCGAGCATGTTCTCTCTTATTCTGAACTCACCAATTCAGTCCCAAATATCACTCCAGACTGTAATGTTATCATCCGGATTACAAAAACCCCGTCACTACGTAGGTACGTGTCGATGAAACAATCCACATTCTCTTTTTGCGCTGAAATAATTCCTTTAGCCTTGAAAAATCAACACTCACTCTCTAAGTCAAACGGGACATCGGCCATCTCCAGATGACGACTGACGAAACGGCGGCTCATCTAAACGTGGAAATATACTAATTTTATTAAAACGTACCGATGGAGTGAGGGCCACGAAAAGCCAGTAGAGGAAAGAGCCCAATGTGAATACGACCAGCATACAGTACCTGGAAAAAACACAATTAAGTATATGTTCAGGGAATTTGTGAACCTACCAGAACCATAAGAAGATAAATATCTTCTCATTGAAAATATTGATGACTAGCACGCATTGAATGGTGTGTTCTTGAATGTTTCCCATCACACGAACCTTAAAAATGTGAATATATGCATGCTATTGTCTACATCCTGATAAATTGAACTTTGAAACTCACATCAAAATCGCATAGCGACACCCGTGGAAACATTCCGCTTTGCTCCCAGTTACGGCCGGCCAATAGGTCAACAAGTGCCTCAAAACCGTACCAACGATATCGATCCGTTTCAAGGAAGCTAAAACAATGCACCAGATACTTTAAAGAAACCCTTACTTACCTATTCATCAAAAACAGCTGAAAGCACACATTGGCCAGGTAGAAGAACTTGGTGATAATGTAGACGGATGTGACGAAAAAAGCAGAGTACGGTAAGTTGCAGACGGTGAACAACCTGGAACATGGATATTGTAAACAACAAACGAATTTCTGGTATGAAAATCATAAGCTGCCTGGAAACTTACTTATGAGGCTGCACTTGACGTTTGTGGATTCTGCGATGAAACCGAAGTGCCCCCTAAAATTGTTTATTGAAAAATACTTACTGTACGAACCTGCAAATGATTCGACAACGCTTTCAAATTCGCCTTCTTTATATCCGGTTTGATGTTGTTTGGATCAGAGGTCAATTTGACAATTTCATGGATTTTAATGCCTAAAACCTTAACTTCTACAAGATTTAAGCAAATACCTGAATGGTTTCCCAGGTATTTCCAGAGTATCGACGGAAGTCGAAAGAACGCAGCTTCTATTAACAAGAAGAACGGGACCCACTGTAAAATAGTCGCTAAAAATACTCTTCTCGATAGCTTACCTGATAGTAGCTAATTTTTCGGGCTCGCTTCTCTTCGGTTCCCATTACTGAGACATGCTTGGACATTGGCACAAAATACGTGTCTTGCGCCCAACAGTAGTTTTCTGCGTACTATAATTCAGGACATTCGATTCTGACTTTGCAGGATACCAACCTGTTCCCATGAAGAACTAAACATATCTGGCACCAGACATTCCACCGGTTTCCCGCCAAATTGCTAAAACGTTTTATGAAGCTATGAAAGCTGGCTTACCTTGAAACTAACTAATATACTGAGCCCGATCAGAATATTGCAGGTAAAATATGAGTGTAGTCGGTCGACAAAGTCACGATCGTCCGAAAAGCTCACATATCTGGATTCAAACTTCTCAATAAAACATGCCTAGCAACAAACCTGAGCATAGACAATACGGCGGCGAGGACCATTGTTGCGCAGTGTTATTTCCCACCCGCTTTCCGGGATGGAGGGGTTTCAGCCGAAATTGTCTGGCACTCGGGCCCGCATATTGCACTGCAACACAAAATATGGAATTTTCAAATAGCAAAAATGGAAGGGAATTTCGAGCAAAAACCCTGCAACGATTTTGGACAAGGACAATGGAAATAAGGTATTTTTCCGAAAGTAAACGAAGTTTGAATGAAACATAGACGTCGATAAATACTACACCATACCACTATTTCCGGTCAGAATGCGCCGAAGGGGACACCCGGTAGGGGGGAGTTGGAGTGGTCCGCAGGTTAAGCCTTTGGATAAACAGGTAGCTGTCAAACCAGACGACAACCATACCACCCCCAAGTTTTAGTGAAAGAAGCGGTGGGTGTGAAGAAGTTGAGGGGCTAAAAATTATTCAAAGCAAAAGGTTATTAGTATCTCAAAACAAGCTAAGGTTATTAGTATCTCAAAACAAGCTGACTTTGAAAATGACAGCTCGGATTTCTAAAAATCGCCTTGTTGCAGGAAATCACGCTGACAAAGTCTACTTTTTACGAAGGCCGACAACGAAAACAGGACAGCTGGCAAGCCACCCGCTGAGTAAGAGGACCTTGAATCGAAATGGCCGCCCGGCAAAGCGGGGCACATAAACATCAAAGCAGCCATGGCAGGCTGAAAAGGAATCTTTTCGAATTCCTCGCATTGCTTGAATTATTGAAGTAGTGTTAAGAGATTTGAAATCCTTGGACTAGGCAAAAAAGAAGCCTGTCTTTCCAAATAAATGAACCGCCATAATTCCACAAGAAATTATTCTTAAAAGCAACATCCAAGGCATCACGAAAGAGACAGCTCAGGTATTTTTTAAAGCAAGCTCGATTTTGCAATACATTGAAGCGTTGTTTGTTAGTGAAGAAGGTATTGCAAGGGGGTGCGGGGATCAATCCTTTGGCCACCGCCAATCCACCTCTTCATCTCTCCCCTCTCATTTTTTCTTATTCTATCGTTTGTGCCCAGCTGGCCATGGCCATCGCTTACCCCTCCACCCAGCCCTTCCGCCCAAAATATACATTTAAAAACAGTCCAAAGTGCAACAATTTATTAAGACATGGGCATTACCGAATAAGCAACAATCAAATGGCATTCGTGGTGAACGTATTCGTCGAGGAAGACTTATTGGGGAAAGTGAATTGAACATCACTTTATCCAGAGATCAATGAAAGAGGGGAGGGGGAGTATAGAGAATACTTTAAGGCGGGGTATATTTAAACAAATTTAATCGAAAATTTGGAAAAATTCTGAAAATGGTGTGGACTCAAGTTATTAATATTACTGTATTAGAAAAACCAACTACAGAGACACGCTTAAAGAGGTGAGAGTGAGTAGTGATTACATAATCGCACACCTCCGGCGTGGTGTAGTAGCCTGACATATATTTTATTTAATAAAAATCAGACAATTTTACCTTGGCTGCTTTTTGAGCGCGGCGTGACCCATCTAATACGTCCGGCAGCTGAGCACCAGCGTCCAACTCGATAGGAAGCTCGGGTAACTCGGGAGTCGGCGAGAGTACTTCCAACCCATCACTGTCATCCTCATCCGAAAGTTCATTGTTGCACGGCTAAAGGGCAATTGAAGTATGATGTCTAGCTATTTACCTCCACCACAATCTTTGGCACCTTGCGTGCGTAAAGCATGGGCAAGTGATCGGTTTCCCCATCAGATACCGTGAAGTCACTATTGTCCGGATCCTCATATCGGTTTGTTGGTCGCGACTTCTCCGTTGCCTAAAATAGGTGGGTGTTTTCATGTGCACTAAGTTTCTCGCGTTTAAATAAACCACGCTTACATGTTTCGCCTTCAAAACGATCTTCTGGACCTCGGCCAGGTCACGACGGTTTTCATTCTGTTCATTTTTCAGCTCCTCCAGTTCGGCACGGAAATCCTGGCACGTCTTTTTCACTTCCTCGAACGTGCAATGTGGATTTGGAACCGTGATGATTTCAACAGGATTCCCTTCAATAAACGGCAGCGAGTCAGCGGTCAGCTCTTCGACGACCACAGCTGGCACCGCGTGGACAATAGGGAGCTCCTCATCCGGATCGTCGTGTGATTCCTTGCTCTCTTCAGGGGCCATGTTGTAAAAGTTGTCGGAGAGGCGCACCATCGCCGCTTCAGCAGAGAGATCTTCCAATGAGCTACTTCCAATATCACAGATTTCCGTCGCGTCAATTTCGAGTGCGTAGCTCGGCTGCTTCTAAACAGAATTTGTAAATGGGCTCGGCTTTTGGCTGCTATAAGACTAGAGAGACCTACGGTAAAAACGGTATGATCCGCTGTGGCGCCCTGAGCTTCCTGTCGGAAAGTGTCGGTAGTGGAGATGTCGGCCACAGTTGGGGTACGAGCCGCAATTCCTCGACAGCCTGAGACTTCTCTGCCATGGATTCAGCGCATCCTAGATTGGTGGCATCGCTGGAGACGAGCTCGACGTCGACCTTAAACGGGGACTGGTTTTTTTTGTTTTTTTCTGTACCTGGATTGTGGCCTCTTTTTCCTCTACTACCGCTTCCTTGATCTTCGAAGACTCCGACTGATCATCACTTGCAGAAATGTCCTTGTCCAGCGAAACCGTTTCCTCATTTCCGGAATGCAACGCCGAATCTGCCGAGTCAGCTCCTTCGCGGTCAACATGACGATTTACATCGTCGGTGGATCCTAGAAAAATATATAGGCTATTTTTAAAGAAATTACCGGCATCGCTTGAGGGAATTGGCGAAACCTCCGACGCCGAATCGACCTCATCATCTTTCTTCGTAAACAGGCCGCCTCCAACAAACTCAGTTTGGCGTTTGAAGACCGGGCGTACAACCTGGAAATGAACTTTCAAAGCCAGAGAGGCTGGACATACATTTCCATGAGTGTCTAGTGGGATGACAAGATGACGATATTCAAGTTGGAAGAGCTCCATTCTAAAAATGTGGACCGTATAATGAGAATAGATTCTCTGCATACCGCGATTTTCCATTTGCATTTACCATCCAATTGAGCTCTTCGGTGGTGAGAGCACGTCCCGAGGCTTTTTTATACTGTTGCCGCACATCGCTCCAGTTGCAATTACCCGATGGAGCAAGAGCGCGTCGCAAAGAGAGCAATAGGGTTTGACGATGTTCCTGGAAATAATTGTTCCTAACGAATGTCATAGTATTTGTAGCCCAATTTAAGGCAGGATAAACGGACCATGACCGGCTCAAGCTTCAGGCTTAAGAGGGCATCCTTCGCGGCAGGTGGAGAGCGCTGCTCGCGAGCACGGGATTTGTTCTTCGCCAGAACCATTCCGCTCGTTTTACCTACAAAATTAGACGTAAAGAACGTACGCACAATAGAACGAGATGCCGTAATTTATGGTCTCTGAAAGAGAGTGCGTAAGCGCAAGATTTGAGGGCACTAAGCTAGGATTCAGATTGAACGGCGGGTAGTGGGGGAGACTGGAAGAAGACATGGGTGATTTCTGTTTATCTTCGCACATCTTGGCTGCGACACTCTCCAAGTCGACCCCCTTGTGGGACACACTCGCCTACAACCGACGGTGAGACCTCACGGGTATTTATTGGTGAGAGAACGACGGATGGTTATTTATAGAAATTTTTAAAAATCCGGGCAAAGGCGCAAGAAAAAAATTCGAATTGAATGCGTACAAGTAATAAATCTTTAACATATCTATATATTTAAATATATCCCGCTTTTTAAATAACAGCCTATAACGTTCACCGACCTTACGTCTAGAAACGCTAAAATAAATAACGGCCACTCTAGTCGTCCAAAACAAATTTTTTGATCCTCATGGAAGGAGGATTTTGGTATTTTCAAAGTTAGAAATCAACGACTTGACAGGATATCATAAAAACCTCCAACAGGAAGTGGCCAAATTAAAAGTGTTTTGGCGGGGGCATGGGCCTATAATAGGGCCCACGAGTGGGTGTCGTGTAGTCTATAATCCGGGATACCGCGCACCGCCCCGGGGCAGCTGGGTGCCTTTTCAGAGTTTTAGATTTATTTAAAGGAAGTTTTAATATAAAAGGAATGCTTTTAGGTCTTCAGTTACGCATCCTCAATTTTTTTCATTAGTGAAAGTAGATCGGGCAAGGCAAGAAAACCTTTTAATCTGAAATTTAAGGCCAAAATGCAGATACTTAAAGAAACCCGGACTAAATAACACTTATGCTCATTGGAACTTTATCTATTGGGATTAATTTTTGGGGCTCATCCGAGCCGTGAAAGTGTATAATTCCTAAAGCAGCAGGTGTCGTTACGGCATGCAAAGTGGCCGGGATTCAAATGCCGCGCGCCACCCCGGCGGAAAATGGAGAATAAGAGAAATGAACCTGACAGTCACACATGCTTCCAGTTGGGGAATATCATGAATACTGATTTCATGAGTCAGAAAAGGGGGTCCGGAAACCGGCGGAAACATCCACTTTAGCTAGGAATACAAAAAAAGACGTTCCGATCGGCGCGACGGAGGATGTTATGGTTTGCTGATCCATTAGCCAAAGTCTGGATTCACCGGGGGAACGATAAGGAACCGAATGTTTTGGATGTTTTGATGATTTTATGACCGAGGCAATATGTATAGTTGGGGAGGACTGGAAGGTGTATGTAATCCCGGAATTGTACGTATAAAGCTGACATATTAGTAAAGAAAACAGCTACAAAATCTCGAGAAATTTCCAAGCGTCTACAAGGCTACTGTATCATTTCGAAACCGCTGGCACGCAGCCCAACCCTCAGAATAGAAACGATTTGCAGCGACCAAAAAAGTGAGCTACCCGCATAAAAGAGCGCTAGAATAGCAAGGTGTGCTGCGGGGTAATCCGAAGGGCAAGCACCCCATCCGGCAGTTGAGATTTTCGGGTGTGTAACGGGGGGTTTGTGTGAAACGGGGCGTCGTGTAAGTCTATCCAATCGGCAAATAGAAGCCGTCTCGGGGGGTAAGGAGACGCATTTTGGGGTTTGGCAGGGCAGAGGAACGACGCCAAGGATGAGAGCCGGGGCCACGCGATTCCGAACCTTTTTTTGAGGCCGGGCTTTCAGGGGTTGAGCATTTCTTTTTGGAGGCGCCATTGGATTGGGGTTTGGTCAGAAAAAATAGCACGAAAATTACGGCCCTATGATCTCTAATTTACTGTTGTTTTGGCATTAAAAAATTAGATAATGATAAAACCAAATAGCTAGTATGATACCAAATACCTCCCAGACAGATATTTGCATTAGCCATTGAGATCTGGGCCGAAAATCAATAGAATTTCGCGCAATATCCAATCAAAGCCAATAGTACTCCCATCGTGAGGTCATTCCAAGTAGCCACATGGCAAATAGCCTGAGGTGCCGTTCTGCCATTGATCCGAGGTGCAAACAGATGTCAACTTATGAAAAAGAATAAAATCTGATCTTGGGGCCGGGGGAGATGATTTTAAAAACGCACCCACGCATAAATATCATCAAATAATGATAATAGGGCGGATTTGTAGGGGTCTGGAAGTAGGAGCTGTGTGGAAATTTGGCTCAGGTGAGGCGAGGAAATTACAAAATTGGCAATTTATTCAATTCTTTCGAAATCTATATACAACACGGACGGTATTCCACCACGATTTGTGATTTGAAAGGAGCAGTGTGTAAGTGCCATCTGCAGCAATTTCAATGACATCTTGAATTGGGACCAGAAGTGGTCCGGGAAGCCAGGAGAACGTTGGGACAAGTTGGGGCGCACTGAAATAGGCGGATTTTATTAAATTCAGTACAGTATTAGTCGCGTTATTGTTTGTATTTACTTGTATAACTCGTCTAGCGTTTCCCCTTCGGTAGCTTGGAAAATTCCAAAACCAAGACATCGATTGGCGGTTATCCAATATGACAGCTAAAAATGGCAGTATATGTTGGATCATCGATTTTTCGAACATACCCTATCACCTTTCCGACATTCTATTCTGATTATTAGGTTTCTGCCAGGTAGAATTGAAGCTTCTTCTAGATCGGGGTCCTGAAGCAAAATTCACAACTATTTTTCTGGACTTTATAGAACCTCCTCTACCATTTTCTGTTCCTCAATCGATCTGTTCGGCCTTTCATCAAATTTTAAGGGAGTGGGGATCGAGGCGTAAAATTTGTGTTGAGAATTGCTCCTAAAAAGGGAATGGTTTAGTAGGTAAGGTTTACCAATAATCCGGACAGGCTTTCTCATTGCAGAGTTCCAGGATTTCTTGTCTCCAATCTGACGATAAAAGCCGGACCTGAATAGCTTATAAATATAGGAAGTATAGAAAATACCTTGTTCTTTGTCCTTTCCGGCAATAATGGCTTTACAGCTGTCCATAGCATCCAAATAAAGGCTGGCACGTTTACGACAACAAAATACTTCACCATTTCTACGTAATGATCTGAAAATCACAAATTATTCTAAGGGAACAGTTAAAATCAGAATATCGCATTAGAAAATTTTACGTACCTGCCATAAACTCAGCCAATTCCTTCATTTTTCCGGTCACAAGATCGTAGAGCTTTTTATCATACTTTATGTCCGTTAAATCCATCACAAACAGAATAGAGACTTGTTGACCTGAACATGAATATTAAATAAACCATGAAACTTTGCCTGTCTTTCGTTCCAAAACCATACATCGATGGAGCATGTCTTCTAGAATTGGCAGCCGCGCCTTTTAAAACATTTAAAGCATTTAATTGCATACACACCTTCATAACTTCGGACAAGCTGTTGTTTTGCAGCATTCCGTAATAGTCAGTTTTTCCACACTAAATTCGTGACTATGGAAGTATTTCAATTCGTTGTTCGCTGTAGAAAAACGGGCAACCGTTTTTTTTTGTTGATCAAGAAGTCAAACTCAAGAGTGGTAGTGTCTTTGCATGACACTCGCTTCCCACCTTTTGCTCCCGGGTTCGATACCCCGCCCTAACAGACTCTGCTAAAATTCTTTTTTTGCAAACCTTTTGCTTTTTGGTGTAGCTTTCTCACCGAGCAGAGATTTATCGAGGTATCCGTTCCGTAGACGTCAAAATGCCCAGAAATCAAACAGGCCACTATGAGGGACAAGAAATGATGCTCGGAGCCTCTACTTCTCTACGCCTCTACGGAGCTTCTCAAGCCTCTACCGCAACCTCAATTTTTCTACTTCGCAAAGCTTGGTGTTTGGATTTTAAAAGAGCTTAAATGAGCGCAAAAAACCACGTTAGATAGCGTTTCCGGTTTTCTCAGGCGAAAAACAAGTTCAAGTACCTCCCTAGTAAAGGAAGATAGCGATAGCTCTTTTTACCTGCTCCACAAAAACGATGGAATTTGGCAGCTTTTCGCCAGCTAGGCATGTGACACCGTTGACCCAATAATCATTTATGGAGTGTTTTTCTGATTGTGCATGCATCAGGTCCAGGTTCCAATGGCATTTTCTGGAACAAAAAAAATGTAATCCTATTTTTATAATTTTTAAGAGCGGCCAACCTCATTTCTAAATGATGGATCAATTTTCGGGCAATTTCCTCGACTTCCAATTTATCATGTCCTTGTAGCCAGCGTAAGAGATTGAAATCCGTATCATAGTATCTAAAAATCGTAGTCGTAGTATGATAGTAATTCCGCGGAGACCTACTCGGTGAGATGGTTCTTGACGAGACGACGAAGTTCAGTTAATTTTTGTTGATTATCTGGCGTTAGTTTGGTGATGGTCATTGCTAAAAATATGCATATAACATTAGAAAAATTGGTTTAAAAAGGAGCTCGCGCATGCCTCAGCACACCGTAGTTCAAAAGTGGGGCAGCAAAAAATAAACTGCGAGTTATCAGTTTAGCGGCAGTCGCCCTCCCCGATTGTAGCGACCGGTTTCGGGGGGTGGCTGAATGGAACTTTTGTGAGGTAGATCGGGTTGACTGCCACCCCCCTTTTTCCTCTCAATCATTTCCAAAAGTGACAGTTCTCCCCGACCCATGAAGACGACATTAAGTACCTGTTGTGTGACCACTTGCGGCTTGGCATTCGAGGAAAACAAATGGGTGGAGGGTTGGTAATGTGTTACTTTGGAGAAGATGTTATCGGGGAAATTTGGTGTATTGGACTAAAGAGATTTGGAAGCGAAGAAAGAGGTTCATTAGATACTTTGGCATAAGGCGACTTTTTGTTGACCTCATGCGAATCCCGGAATCCACACCATAAACATAGCGTTTTAAAGGTGTTCCTGAAGTAGTTACTAAAATTCCTGAAGTCTATACATTCAATTAGCTTCCTTACTTTTCGTTCTGGAGCCTCTGTTTTGTTTTTATTACCATTTCCCTCGATTTCCCGTTGACAGGCGTATCATCTAGCCCCGAGTTTTAGACAGTCTGGAGGCTCTCGATTTACACAGTATCTCATAACCACCACTTTCGCCACAGTTAAACGGAACCGGTCCTCCATTTATTTGCTAATTCAAATCCCAATAATCCATCGACCCTAAAAAATAGTTCATTTGCTTTCCTCTTCTCTGTATTCAAAAATTTTCAGAATCAGTGGCCGCCTGATGAACAAGGAAGAACATAGCGCATTTTTGAAGCTAACTAAAGAAAAGTAACGCGTTCAATAATTTCGAAGATATTGTAGTGCCGTAAATTGACCGGTAAACGATGCGGTTTACCTTAAATTTGTTGTTATATCTGACACGCATGAACAAATGGATAAAATTATGGTCAGTTTAACAAAAACATTAGTGAATAAGGAAATTGCTTCATTTTTAATATCGGAAAGTTATGATTTATGAGCATTCATCGTTTTGAATAACCAGGATCGGATACCGGATGGCGATGTGTTGATTCACTGTGGAGATTTCACAAATGATGGCGGCTATTTGTCAATATCAAATTTTAATGAGCAACTCGGAGGCCTCCCGCATCGCTATAAAATTGTGATACCTGGAAACCATGAAACCGGGTTCGATAGCAGGCAACTCAGTCTAGGCTTCTTTAACAAAATATTCCAGGTTAGAAGATTTTCGTCAAGACAAACTAAATGTGCTCACAAATTGTCAACTCTTGCTAAATGAGCATATTGAGGTGGAACCATTTCGTGTTGCGCCTTCATTTCGTATTCATTTTTGTAGATCGAAGGCATAAAAATCTATGCCACCTCGTTTCATATTACGCCCAATTACGCCTTATATATGCACCCATCAAAAATTAGTAATGAATGGGCAAAAATACCGGAAGATACGTTTATACTAATTACGCATGGGCCACCAAAGGGGTATTTGGACTACGGCAGTCGAGACCGAAACTACGGAGATGTGGAGCTTTTAAAAGCTGTTGAAGCAAGGAATATCAAGTAATTATGAGTTAACGGGTTCGAGAAGACAATTGTTTTCTGCAGGTTCCATGTCTTCGGTCATATTCACGAAGGCTACGGAGCTGCTAGGAATGGCTCGACAACGTTTATTAATGCAGCCCAAATGGATTGGGATAAAGGACCATGTCGGAAACCGATCGTATTTTATTGCAAATACCTCAAACATAGTTCGGCTTGCTTAATTTCCCGTTTATTAATGTTGATATGGAATACTGATAAATTTTACATACGGTATCACAGCACAAAAATACGCTATGGAGAAAGAGATCGATTTTGTTGGCTGGCAATCAATTCCGCGTTTATCTGACATCAGGTTCGTTTAATTATGTCATAAAATGGCCTACCTGATGCAGGCGTGGATCAAAAATGGGTAGATTTTCGACCTCCGCTGGGAGTTCGATGGCTGGCGATTTTGGGGCAACTTTATGCGCTATTTCATTTATTGGTCCTGACCGACATTGAATGATCTTCATTTTTTCGGAATCTGGAAAAATTAGCGAGGGTACAGTATACTGTCTATTTTTGGGAATTAAAGGCCTTACATGCGGCTATTTTATCAGCTCCTTTCACGGGATGTACTGTAGCAAGAAGTGGTAGTCCTTTTCCACTACACGCAACTTGGGTTCGTTCAAGGCTCTAAACCACGACAATAAAGTTAAACAACGGCCAAGTCAACCCTTCGAGTATGGTGAAAAACGCGATCGAGCGGGTTTCTTCGGATTCTCAGTCGTTCGGCAACAACTCCCGTGTAGAAGACGTCTTCGATAAAAATTGGTGGAAATTCGGAGATGGCTTCTGAACGTATCGTTCAAAATTTGTAAATTACTGTTTTACCTAGCATTCCTGGTACCGCATTTGTGGATAACACATAGGCCGGACCATCACAATATGTCGGGAAATATTTTCGTTTCCACTGCGATCCGGCAACGAACCTATAACTGTGTTGGGTTTTGGAATATTCTAACCCACCATTTACTACTAGCATCCCGTTTTGGCATCGACCGCACCCAAGTCTTACAATACATTTGTGGAAATTGTGGAACCACCTAAAAACCAGTTACCTTCACAAGTTGAACCACTTACCGTAGGCAAAAAACTGAGCAACCTATCGAAATGTACAACAACATCCTGATCCACTTTCAGTAGAAATTTAGCAGCCTTGCAAAAATGTTTTTGCCAATGGAAAAGCGCATATACCTAAAATTCTTACCGCACTCTAATTTAACGACTGAATTCGCACCTTATACAACAAATTCTCGTAAGTTTCGGCGAGATTTGTCACGATGAGATCGCCGTGAATTTGTGCTTCCTTGGTCACGGAGTCCATTTCGTAACCGCGTAACGGTTGTGAAAGAACGAACATCACTTCTACGTCTCCGTCCTGAATGGCGTTGAATACAAATTAGGGTTTAAATGCCAAAGACCTTCATTAGCCCAAGAAAAATAGCCGGAGCTTCCGTATTGGGAATGGCGCTCGGGAATTAGAATAACAAAACTATTGTCCACTTACTTGAACTTTCTGGGAGTAATTTGCGGACGCCCATTGCTGACGGATAGCGTCGCGGATTTTCTGGTCTTCGGGGGCAGATAGAACGATAGCTACAAGACTCGGAGCGCTGAAAAAATTTAGACATCGCCTTACAAGGAGTCGCTTTTAGGTGCTTTTGGACTTTCGGGACGGGACCTAGCTAGTTCGATAGAGAAAAAATTCTAAGCAACATCCCGTTTTCAAAAAGTGCTGATCGATAAAGGTGCTTTAGAAAATTCAATTTAATTAAAAATGTTCCCGGTTTCCCGACCCATATGGTGATTTGAGGTGATTTGCGTCGGTCGACCGCCCCTACCACATGGGGACTTCACGCGTCCTGGATCCCGTCCTAGGCATGGCCAAGTGGCTAGTGCGTTGGCCTACGAAGTTTTTTTAACCTTTTGCCGCAAGTTCGATTCTTACTTATCGTTAACTTTTTGCTTTTTGCTTATGAAAACTTTATGTACCGCTAACGGGCTCAAGAACCAAAAAGCAAAGGTTTAGCCAGCGCGAAGATTCGAACCCGAGGCAAAAAATGTTAAAAAGTTGGTAGGCAAGCGCGTTGCCAATACGCCAATGCAATCTGTGGCGGAGGCCTTGCCGGAAGGTTATGAATGGCGCCCCGTCCAGCCCTGAAAACGACGTGAACCGGAAATGAACGAACACTAGAAAAAGCGCGAAATTTGCATTAAATTTTCTAAAACACCTTTATCGATCAGCACTTTTTGAACACGGGATGTTGCTCAAAATTTTTTTCTCTATCGAACTAGCTAGGCCCCGTCCCGAAAGTCCAAAAGCACCTAAAAGCGACTCCTTGTTAGTCTCTTACCCTGCACAAATTTCTTCGGCAGGTCTTATCAAATAATCAAAATGTATCCTCCGATCCGCAAATCTGATGACATGCTGGCCGTGGCCTTGTGGAAATTGCAGTATTTGATCCCACTCGATTGTTCGAAACCATACCATACAGTCTTCAAAGTTATAAAGGTGTAATTCTCTCAAAAATTCTCCTTACACGCTGCAAAAATAAAATAGGCGACTTTCTTAAACACCGAGACTTGTATCAGCATCCCGTCGCTGCATTTGTAGGCTAGTTCTGGAATTGTTATTGTAGAGAATGACGGTCAGCAATTAGTATAGACACAAAGAATTCAAAAAGGAAGTGATTTGCAGGTAGGATAAAGCTGGTGCTGCTTTTCGCGGTAAAAACTGTTGCCTGCCAGGCCCACTTCTTGACGACGAGAATTGAGAAGGAGGGGTGGAATCCCGGAAAATGGGCTGCATGGAATATTCTAGTTGGCGGTTCGTCACTTTGCAGCAGACACCACATGGCAGACAAAAGATGAAAATTCGGCATTGGGAAATAGGAGATTGTATTTCATCGAAATTGTGGATCGTAATCAATACTATACAATGATAAAGGCAGCAGAAATGCGAAAGCTAAAATAGAAAGCCTAAATAGTGACAATTATGTAGGTGTTTTTACGTCTTAACTTAGATGTCGGAATCGAAAAATTCGAATAAAATGGATTTACAAAAACCTGTAATGTTTCTCTAACGAAGTTTGGCCAACACGCAACCATAAACTGGATATGTTCCCTTGTTCAATCAACATTTTATGATCATCCACATCGCTCTCTGGTCCACTCACTAACCCACACAAAACCAGGCTTAACTCCTGTAACAACGATCCCCCAATCGCTCACCACTCGTGTTTTGCGTAAACAACCAAGGATTGCCGGGATTTTAGATTAAGAACAACGTGTCTGTACGTTTAATGAAACACTATTGTCTAAAATTCAATACATGCTTCTACTTTCTGTGTTTTTGTCGTGTATTTTGCGATATCTCGTAAGAAACGTGAGAGCAATTCACAACTGTTTTACGTAAAAAATGATATTTAAGGCTCATATTTCAAGTGGAAAGAAATCTTCGTCAGGGATCACATCTGGGGTTTGGCCTCCTTCTTCTTCTTCGATATGGTAGTAGCCGATCGGGTTTTCCATGGAATATTGCACAAATGTGGGCAGGAAGTACGGGCCAAAATCGGCTCTTTTCGGTCGCGCTCTTCCAAAATGGCGGGAAATACGGTCGCCGATCGTTCTGAAAAAATATCTGAATGGCTTAGATGGGCCTGGTCGTCGGATGGGATTCAAATGCAAGATTTCAGGTCGCCGACCAGTGCGCTCCGTACAAAGCTGCTTGTTTCATTCTTGTATTTTTATAATTCGAACTTTGGAACTCACGGCTGGAAAGTAAAGTACCTCCGCTGTCGATGGAAGACGCAGCCAAGGGGAGTGAAGAAACAGGTGCGATCGTAACGGGAGGGTGAAAGATCCGGATCGGATCTTGTATGCGAGACGCTAAAGTTTTGATGTGAAATTGCGAGGATTTTAAAATTGACGTTCAGTCGTTTAAATTTGCTTAGATGGGAAGCAAAGTCGGAAACTATGTTTATGCTTAGGCTTAAGTTTAGTATTAGACCATCGTTTGTCAAATTTTCATTAGTTTCTTGCCCGATTTAGCGTGATTTTTTGCTCCAAACTCACATTGGTAGACAGCTCGAGGCGGCAAGCAGCATTAAAATAACGTAGTAACTAGCGACGGCATGGCTTCCCTGCTGTCTGAGCATTATACCCGAATTTTCTGTAATAGGAAAATAGTAACGCATACAAGAATATCGAGAAGAGAAAGTATATTATTCATCTTCACACAAAAACAGTCCTTTCAACCTTACATAACACGTATAGGCTAAAGCCTATTTGTAGTAGTGAGGTGGATTCTGTAGTGGTAGTAGTGGGACAAGATGCTGTGTAGAAGGGTAATGTCGAGTTGTTCTTTCCAGAATACACATAATCCATCCCATTCCGAAGAGCCTTCCGGACCGACCCACCACTATCCATTTGTATTCCTTCAGCATCTCCCCCTAAGAAGGGAATGAGGCAAAGGAGAGGAAGGCTACGTGGGATTACGATTAACGAGCTGTGAAGACGGACGATGAAAAGCTGCCCCCACGCATAGCATCCAGTATATGATGGGACTTGATGAACTTTCATTTTGGAATGTGTTCCCATTCGGTGTAATTGGAATGAGTTTTTATATTTATGTCTTGATCTCGTAAATTTTGAAGGAGGCGCCGATAAATGCATGACTTCAAAGTTTATTTAAACGGATATATACAGACGATAAATATCCAAAAGCAATAACCTCAACCAATTCGCGGCAAATCGGCTGGACCCGTCTTCAAACCGAGATTCTAAAACTAGAGAGTAAAAAATTCCAAAGCTTGGCTACCTTTATCAACATATCAAAATTTTCAGTAGATTTCCACAGCGCTGTGCACCCAGTTTTATGCCAACTCGCAAGAGGTACGGCAAAATACTAAGGTGTTGTGGTATAATTGCAAGTGTAAATTAGCATACTGTAAAGTGGTCAATCACATTAATCGCTAGCACTCCGGCATCACCGAAAAAATCTTCAGGTTGGGAGGATACCCGATATGGGGCACCAATTAGCATTAGGCCTGGGTACCAAATCTGGAATGAAAAGGGTTGAAGGGCTCGTGTCCTTTTACACTACACTAAAAATAAAGCGATACCTCTGTTTTATGGTGCGTCAAGTTGTTGTTTGGAAAGTTTGGAAGGAATTTCACTGGAACTTGAGGGATTGGATCCAATGCATGGATGATCCGTAAAGAGTACGGTACCTAAAACTGTCACGTTCAATCGCTGGATACTACCAACCAGCTTATCATGATTTTTAGCATAGTCGACGTCCCCCACTCTTGGCTGGCCGAGGGAGAGCTGGATGATTCTGGAGAGTTGACCCATTTTTACCATTTTAGAAATGTAGGATGACGCTAGTGAAGCTAATCCGCCTCCCAAGGAATGTCCAATTACCTGAAAGCTGCCGTTACAACCCCTTTAAAAATTACCCATATATCGTAATCGGGATCCACTGCTAAAGCTCTTTCCAACCATCCATCTAAACCCGAAGCCCACAACTTCCGAAATGCATTTAAATAATACCCATCAACTTTTCCGCCTAAAAAGAATGACTAAAAATAGTCCTTAGATCTCCCACCAACTTCATCAAACTCCACAAGTGCATGGAAGTAGAAAGAGATGAATTCATCGAGCAACTAAACGAACCGACGGTTGAGTAAATATTTTCCCTCCCAGTCAATACCTGCAAATAGTCCTTTGTCCCTCTGAATACCATTACATGTGCCTTTTCGTTAGGTAAGGTTAACGTCATTGCAGAGCATCTGGTCTAAAGCGCTGATGTTTCTTCACTTTTTTACGTTATTTGTACCAATGCGTATTCATCACACGTCGTTTCCACATATTTTAATTGCCGCACGTCATTGAAACATGGTTCGAGGAGTTGCTGGATCTTCAAAAAAAAGTCAAAATTATTCTTTTCAATTGGTTAATTTACTTGATTACTATCCTCGGCATATAATGCTCCTATTAATGGTACTGCTTTCCAACGCGCTAATGTTTCATCGTAGATAAATGTTGGACGAGTAGGACAATGGTACGGCAATTGAATCTGAGTTGCTAATAAAGACACATCGCTTTTTAATATCTAAATTACCTGATGGACATAAAAAGCCGCCACTTGAGCAAGTATTTGAAAGTGAGCACCAACTACAAAAATCATCAAAAAGTTTGGAATATTGGCACTTACACACAATTTTGGCTTTGATCGGATGGGTTCATTGTGCACGCCTTGCAATCACGAAGGTTTGTGCAATTAGAAAAGGGAAATATATTAGCATTAGAAATTCGGAAGAAAATGGTGAAACTCAGGCCCGCTATTATTGCTCGGATCATCTGCATCTAAAGTTAAGCGTCCTAAACGTTGTTAGGATATCATTAAAAAAGTTATGGGTCAAAAACGTTTTGTCTAATAAATTGCAATCTTAATTGCATATAGAGGACATTTATTGGGCGGCAACAACGGATGTTGTCGAAAAATATTTGATTAGCTGTTCCTGGATGGATGGAATGGATTTTGCTCTCACAAGGGAAGTGCACGACCGGCCCACGAGAAATCGACACGAGACATAGTCGATCTGATAGAATCGGATACGGGATTCCGAATCTGTAATCAGAATTTGCTAAATAAAACGGAGAAAAAAGTTATGAAGCTTCAAAGTTGGCCAAATCGCCAAAAACCGTACCTTTAAGGGCCCGTAAAAACCGGGGAACGGAATTGAGGAGAAAAGAATTAGTGCAGCTTGTTCAGCAGAAAAAGCGCTTTCGAATGAGCTGTAATACGTAGCATTTGCAAACAATTCACTGAAAAAAGTTTTTTTGGATTCACGGGCAAGGGTATGGCCTGTCAAGTTCATAGAAGAGATTTTCGCAAATCATCGTAAACTTGAAGTAAGATAGCTCATTCAGCGCTTTTCTCTGAACAAGATGCACTAATGGGTTGTGGCAAATTTCCATTCCCTGGGCCTTTACAGGCCCATAAAAGTCCGATTTTGGGCGATTTTGCCAACTTTGAAGCTTCATAACTTTTTTCTCCGTTTTAGTTTTATTTAGCAAATTCTGATTACAGATTCGGAATCCCCGTGTCCGATTCTATCGGATCCACTATGTCTCGTGTCGATTTCTCATGGGCCGGTCGTGCACTTCCCTTGTCAGCATTGTATGTATATTAGCTCGGAGAGAATATATGTATTCACGATGTTGTAAATAACACAACAGCAAATTAACAAAATATCGAATTTAGAAAAGAAAGAAATTCCTGGTAAAAATTTAACAACAATGTCAAAGATAATCTAAAAGCAAGCAAAAGCATCTAAAAAGGGGTGATCAGCTGGTGTCACGAGAGAGATTCGGAATGAACATTTAAGGGCGGAAGGAAGGGCATGTCAATATAACCATCAGATTTCAAACATTCTACCGGCAGACGTGAAGCCACGTAGGCAACAGATGCTTGCACTTCAAAAGTTGGGTGTGCTTTGTTAAGGGGTGAGAATGGGCACGGTGAGGATCTGGAAATTAAAGGGACAGAGAAAGCATGAATGCCTTTTGCAAAATTCTGCAGAATTGTTATATTTATAATTGTTAGAATTATTAGCAAGCTGCTGTCGGCCTGTCAGCTTCTTAAAAATTCACGACATCGTTCCGCTCTACGGACCGCTACGGACCGCTACGGAACGGTCAGTTTTGTCTAGCAACCATATTGAGTGGTATTTAGGATACGCGCACGGTGCCAGGACCTGAAGTCAGGGCATCATCCATCTCCCTACTGTGGCTATTTCTAACTTTCTCTCTCTCTCGGTCTCTCTATCTTTTTTCTGTGTCACATCATATAGGCCAGCTCTTCCCCAATTTGGTGGCTGATCAGAATTATTTAGTTGCATCAAACCCACTCAGCTCCACACATTATTCCTTGCCGTCCAAAGGAAACCCTCGTCACTCGGCCGAACAGTTTATGTGATCCCCAAATTTAAGCGTTTGCTTAACCTTGATTTTTGAGAAATCCTATTGACAAGTTTTTTGGCAGGCCTTCAGGGCATTTTTGCAAGGCGTTGTTTCGTGTGACACAGCAAAACTCTTGAAAAGTAACACCTCGAAAATGCCGTGTGAATCGATTTGGATAAGATCAAGGGTTTTCCTGGGCAAGGTTTTAATTTGATTGACGTCGAGTCTGTTCAAATATTGGCCGAGTCGGCGGCCGAAAAATAACGCTGGGGCCCAAGCTCTGGGTACCCTTATTCCTTAAATGATCCCAATTTCTTAAAATCAGCTATTATCAATGTGCTAGCGTCGTGAGGTTTTGAGACTGAATACTTAATGCTTAGAATTCCTAGTTATGTATGGCGCTAGTTTCATCTGACACTATTAGTGATATTCAATGGAAGATTCCATTGCCAATTGCTTAATTTTGATTTATGACTTGCCTTCTGTTTATATCATTCAACTTGGGTGGGCGCGGATGATGATTATTCTAGCGACATAGAAAAGAGCAGGGTGTGTAATCGCAATGAAATATACGTATCAGTGGACAGTAAGGGGAGTTCTCTGTCAAAATGCTAATTTCCTTACAGATGTGATATTGACGCCTGTATATATAATATCTGTGGGGAAATCAGTGTCATACAATATTGAGGCAACAGCCAACCAAGCTTTCAGGAGACAACGGTTATCAAAATCTTGCTTTATCATCCTCGTTGTACTATCCTACCTCGTCTATCTTATTCTATTAAAATTACACGACGATATTTTTTTATTTTCAGATGTTCGCTTTTGAGCCGTCAACAGAAATCGAGAGGAGGCCTTGCTTTTATAAAGCACCGGACGGAGGTGGCTATTCGAAGACTTCATTTCCGTTTCCACGAAATATACATCCAGATACCGTAAGTGTCAAAGAGATGGGTAATTCACGGGCAAGAATCCACTTCTCTTAAAAATCTTCATGGTAGCGTGACTGGCTTGCTCATTTAAAGGCGCCAGAAAGTCTCAGTTTTGACTTTGAGTACCCAGGAAAATTAAATTAAAATTTCTCTGACGATTAAAGGCTTTTTGAAATTAAAATTTTATTAACAGATATTTATTAGGAGGATAAACTCCGACCAGAGATGGCAACAAGCGGCGAACTACATGCGCTAGATAGCAAAAATGGACTACGATCAGTTAATGTGTAGGTTAACGCCCCTTTGGCTTCAATCTTTCTGCACCACGCATCGCATGTATTTTAATGCATTTTAGGGCCTGCAAGTTGATGGGAACTTTTGGTGAGCACCTAAAGTCAATAAAAGCAGTTGCAAAACGGTAATTTATAGGAAATTATGCTAAATTCACGGATTTTAGGATACATCTAGAATATTCACCCAGCAAAGTAAAGAGTGTTACTAATCAATTATGGTTACTACAGTCCCAAGCCAATAAGGTTTGAAATATAACAAATCTTATAAATTTTATCTTCTAGAATCCGTATATTGTTTCTTATTATGGCTCATTTTATGAAGACCAAGATGGAAAGCCGTCAGATCTTTGGTTATTATTTGAGCGTATGGACTGTGATCTTCGACATTATTTAAAGTATGGCTTACGAGCAATACCCGAAAGCTTGATTTTAGCCACTTAAAGCGTTATGACGGTATGGAAAAGGAAAGGAAACGCGATTTCCGCCACGTCTCTTCTTTTATGGTGCAAATGCTTCGCGCGCTCGATTTTTTGCATAGTAATGGGATTGTTCATGGGGTTGGTTTCGCCATTTTTTGTATTACGTTGCCGTTTAGGGCATTCGACCTGAGAAGATTGGGCTCCAGAAGCAACAGTACACGCTGAAGTTGTTGAGTTTTGGTGCGAGCCGGTAGGTAGAATTTTCGGTAATGAATATTTTAATTTTAGTAAAAATGCATTGACGGGGAAGCCTATGCGAAGTGAATGTCCTGAATACGATCCACCAGAGACGCTGTTGGAAGAAAATGTTAACAGTAAAAGTTGGTAGTTGTTTTTCATTTCGTGGCCTTTCAAGGGACGGGTAAGACTTGACTATGAAGTTCGTATTTAATTTGGCGTACCCGGGGGACGCAACGCGAGCGGCTATAAACGATTACACGATGGAAAAGCTGGCGCATGCCAAAGATTCCCAGCCTTGCCAATCCCTTTAAAGGGAATTAGCACTACATTCCCAATTTAGCACTACCTATAGGAAAACGATCTTTTAGTGGACATCTGGGCTACGGGTGTCTGTGCAGTGGAGTTCCTCGGCATCTCTCCATTCACCCTCGAACACCCAGAAAATTATCACCGTTCCGTCTCATCCCTCGCTACATGGAAACAAATTCTCGCCAGATACACCGATGTTGCCCCGGAAACAAATATTTTGT
Organism: Mesorhabditis sp. LJ9110; assembly: GCA_038088335.1. Lineage (NCBI taxonomy): Eukaryota > Metazoa > Nematoda > Chromadorea > Rhabditida > Rhabditidae > Mesorhabditis > Mesorhabditis sp. LJ9110. The sequence goes on from JBBGBA010000089.1 coordinate 152,920, forward strand.
GAGCCTAAACGCCGCATTTTCCAAAACAATCCGGTTTTCAGATCCGCTGGCATCATCGAAAACACCTCGATGAACTTTGAGAAATTGCATGCCAAAATACCGTACCATCGGCTCGGAGAGGACGTTGGCCCATTGACAGTCGCGGCTTTTCGCCAGATCCTGGAATCAATCCTCGTAATCAATCCAAGTCGACGCAGTTCCGCAGCCGAATGCTTGAAAATGGAATTTCTCTCTGAAATGAATGTAGGTCGATGACCTTAAGCTATGCAATCGAGCTTCCCTTTTAGAGAAAATACGAGATGGACGAGCAGGTGGCAAGCAGTTCTTCGTCATTGGGTGCGGACCGTACGGAGACGTGGACAACTCTGCAAAACTTCCTACAGAAATTTTCTAACAAAATGGAACTCTCTCACTCCCGGAGTAATCCCGATTTTGGGCTAGACTTTCAGCTAGGAGGGTAGAGGGTTCAAATCCTTCAATCAAATCTTCAACCGCTCAACATATCCAACTTTTTTCACATATCCTCATTTCGTTTTGACTTGGATTATCGTGGTCTGCTGACTTTGGCTGATAGTGATAAAGGTTGCCGTTTTTTTCTATTGGGCTTGAACATTGGGCTCAGAACAGATTTTGAAAAGACAGCTGAAGATGCATTTGAAGATGCTAAAACGTAAATTTTGCACCGATAGAGCCGAAGCGTCATCAGTACCTAGGATTGCTGTTTCGAAAGTAACGGGCAGGGCCGAAAAATTTTCACTAATATGACTAAAACTACAGAGCCGCCGGCAAAATTTTTAAAAAAATAGGGTTTATAACACTAAAACTAGTGTTAAAAATAGACAAAAACAGTGCCGCAGCAAAAAAATTTTTTGGAAAAATTAAATCATTAGGGTCCGCCCTTATGAACTTTTCGGCCTTCGGCCGATTTCGGGGGGAGGGCGGCTCGCCCCCCTCGCCCCTCTTACGGGCCTGGTAACGGGCAAGCAGCGTTTAGCGCCGAAAAATCCGTCAGTGATAAGCGATAACGAGAAAAATGGCGACACAATCGCGTATCAATACGTTTCCCGCTGCATATACGTATGTTCCGCCGAAAGGCTTGTGCAAGTCATTCATTCCCCCTATATAAAACTGTAATGGCGCTTTACTTGCGTCTAATTTGTCTGAACTTACATCTCATTGTTCTTATACGATCAAAATCATGGTACCAACCCTTCGTACTGCCCCTTACAAGAAAATCCTACGTTTTGACATTCACCTTCTGCCTCAGAATTTGTGTTTATTTGGTATATAGGCCCTCAATAACTTAATATTAACGTTCGCGGAAATTGTTAAGAACTAGAGATGGTAGATTACTACAAATTTGCATCAGCTTTGGTTTACACGGGCTTGCAGCACACAATACCTATGGATACGTATACGAGATACCCCCGTCTCTGATACGTCTCGGTAGGCACCCATTTGTCCGCCCATCCCTTTTACTACTCGGTCTTCCAAAACAGTGGCTTTGATTGCGCGTTTTAGTTTCCCACAACTAAAATCCCGGTTATATTTATGAATTTTGATTTTGGCTTGGTTTGTGTTTCGAGTTTTGTTCAAATATTTTTTAGCAATTTTACTGCTGCCAGCTACACCGAATGCCAGCGCAATGCATAGCAACGTATGTTATTCACATAGTTCGGACTAAAAATTTAAACTTGAATCTTTGGACGATATTCCTGGGGAAGTGGGCCTGATATTTATTCGTCGCAGGCGGAGGGACATTATCAGACGTCCATTGCAATAGCATTGGGGTTCTGTTAGACGAAATGTACTTCGCACCACTAATCGGTACACAGCCCAAATAGCTGAAATTCTCAAACAAGGGCCAGGGAGACGCGTCTATCTTCCGCTAACTTCCATATTTTAAATAGTAGGCAAAATTATCCAGCCAAAATTTGGTGTTATCAAATGCTTTTATCGAATTTTGACACAACTTGGGATGTCATTTTTAGCTCGTCTACTTTGACGACGGATTTCAACGAAGGGCCCTTGACGGCAAGAAAAACAGCACGAAGGTTTTGCGGAAATAACTGTGGCGGCAGTGCCTGTGTGTGCGTCCGCAATACCTGAGCTGATCTACGTATCGGTACGTGGGCCCCCCCTTATCTCCGGGAATTGGGCACAAGGATGCCTTGAATCACTTGCAAAAGTCTTCTTGCCTTTTTGTTTTGGTCCCAGGTATTAGGCTCTAATTAGATTCATGCAGCGTACTGAAAAAGTGTTCCCAGGGTTTTTGCTGCTCTTGCATGATCCTCCACGAAGCAATCTGTTCAAAAATCATCGTTTTGTTCGAAAATCATCATTTTCTGTTTGATTTTGAGGGGTTTCCACATGAAAATTATTCGAACGAATTGCTTTCTCAAAGAATTTTCGAAAAGGTGAGGTGGTGGCCATTTCATATATCCTGAATACAGATGCCGAACATGCGAACTCGTCGATAATCTTGCGTTTTACTTGAAACCATATTTAGTTTCGTTGTTGCGCACGCTCAACATCAAATTCGCGTTATAAAACTTTACCGGCACGGCTAACTTGCAAGACTAAATATTTTACCTCTGTTACTAGGCGATATCGGAGATCGATCATTGCTTTTATTCCATGCTCAAATCGGCCGGCAGGCTAGAAATATTATCGTGCCATTATAACATCATTATAGTGGATGGAGGTGACGACAAAATTCGGGAAACTTAGCATCGGTAGTCAGAGCAAGCAAGCCGTGTTCCGCAGGCCCAATTCGGACCATAACAGCAAAGCTCTGGACGAATTCACATTTGAAGCTCCACCAGCGCTCAAACCAGACAAGGTGAATTCTAAATCGTCCCAAGTATTATTGTCAGGATGACAAGTTTTTCCGTCCGAGGAACCTCAATGATCAATTTCATGTGATCGCCAGGGGAACCTACGCTGATATTATGTAAGATCAAAATATATTATGGAATATTTTTTTCGAAGAGCCGCTAAGCTGCTTGCGAAAGGACAAGATGGAGGCGTCGTATCTGTGGCAATAAGGCGGTAGGTTGATGATACACACACTCAGGGCCGTAGCTGACCCAAAATTTCGGGGGGGGGGGGGCGGCCTTGAGTACCCTATCCCCTGCACACACTTGCGGCAATCTGATCCCATATTCTGCTACGGTATTACAAAACCCCATTTAAGATACTCGATGGCTAGGCTCTCGTCAACCGTTGATGGACATCGTCGGGTGAAGCGTGAAGTGGACATCGCACACCTAAAGCAACACGAAAATGTAAGGATCGTTATCGTGGCAGGTGACGAGGGACCCGCCTCAACTCTAACCAAACCGACTCGACATTAGGCACTTTGAAAAAATTTTGGATGCTTCCATAATTATGTCGACTAGCGTAATTTCGACATCCACTGTACGGGGTGTCCAAATAAAAACACCCCCTCCCTCTAACACGACGCTGAAATATCGTATCAGAAGAATAGTTCCATCATCCGAAAGCCCTTGTAACGGCGAATTTGCGACTCTTCTCAAAATTCAACTCAATTCTTCAAAACCATGTTTTCATTGAAATGAGGCATGATATAACGAATTTAAAAATATTAAGGAACGGCCTCTGCATCTAATTAGCGGCTACTTCCGGCCATTTTGTATGGCGAATTTGAGGCAAATTAGCCCGCATGCAACCCTGGAAAATCGGACAATTTTACAAACTGGCTTCTAAAATAATGGGTTCATGAAAAACATGGTTTTGAAAATTGTTGCAAACTCGCCGTTTCAAGGGCTTTCGAATGATCTAACTATCATACTACGATACTTCCGAGTCGAGCTAAAGGGGGTGTTTTTTATTGGGACACCCTGGATTTTTCAGATTGTCAAATTCTACGGTACCTGGCCTGAGCCTCCCACTGGAACTGCAGCATATTTCTGTATTATAACAGAGCGAATGGATCACACGTTAGAAAAATACTTCGAGTCCGTTTTGCTCTGGAAGCCAACCATTAGGTTTTAGACACCTAAAGAAAAAGGACGAATCCGATCAGCCGGTGAAAAGAGACATCCGCCACCTGGGGGCAATGCTAACACAAATATTGCAAGCGGTCGATTTTCTTCATAGCAACGGCATCATTCATCGCGTAAGCGATATATAATGGTTAACTGGGATTGACTTTAGGATATTACGCCACGGAACATTGGAATGAATCAAAAAGAATTTGTAGTCAAACTTCTCGACTTTGGGTTGGCCAGGTAATTGTAATCTATACTTTCCAGCAAGGCCATCCCTGTAACACTCATTTCTAGAGATATCCTTCCCAATAATGACTACACAATCAACGTTGATACTCCGCCAATTTATAAAGCTCCCGAGGCACTCGTTCAAGAAAAGTATGACACCGGAGTTGATATCTGGGCTACGGCATTGGTGACGATCGAAATGTTGGGACTGAAATTGATGATGCCGCCTGAATCAGACCGTCCAGAGAAGGGTGCCTCCGTTGATTCGGTATTGAACCGGATGAGGGATGTCTTTCCCGATCACGAACCACTTGAAAAATTGAGGTAAGTTATTCGGTCGGCCAAGATTCCTTCAGTGAACTTTGGGAAACGAAGACTGGTCAGCCCGCCAAGCAACCTCATCTACACGCACCAAATCAAAGTCTTAAAAATATTTTTAACACCCTGGAGCTACGCATTGGTGATAACATCGGACCATTAACAAGTAAGCAGAAGAATCGTGTGCCAAACCTAGCAACCTTTTAGAAACGGATTTTTTCGACTTGTTGACTCAGATGCTGACGGTCAATAAAACAGAACGGCCGCCGGCCAGCGAACTGCTGAAGCACCGGTTCTTACACATACTATACGTAAGGTCTACCTAGCTATACTGAAACCTACTTTTAGCGCAAATTGCGGGAGAGAGCGGATAAAGCAAGGGCTCGCAGTCTCGACGCGGAAAATCTCTGCGCGCGTGCCGAGTTAATAAACCCAGGAACATTTCCTTGTAATAGTGTTTCCTAAGCCAATCAATTCAGAAAAACTTTTTCCGTCGAGTGTGCTATCGTTGCCGGGTCCCGTATGGCTCCTACAGTTCGGCTCTCACCAATTTCTCCGCTGAACCGCTGAACTTTAGGAGAACCATCATGGACCTTTGTTTCCTATACAATTTACACAAACGTGCTTCCAATATTTCCTCTCAAAACTTTTTCCAATGTGTTCCATCCCGAACTCGTGATCTGCTCGTTAAGCTCAAGCCTATTCTCGGGCAAAAAACCTCTGTACAACAGTCGTTCTTTTCATTGCGTGTATGTGCTCTTTGGAATTCTTTTCCCCAATCTGCCTTCGATAGTTCTTCAACTAAGATATTTAAAAAGCAGGTTTCCCGATTAGTACCTATTTCATTCATTCTTTAATTAATCATGTCCATTTAACGCCTTAATGCTTCCTTACCACCCCCCCTTTTTTTTTTCTTCAACAAACTTCCAACCTTACCTCCATTAATAAGTGTTTACTTGTAAACTTAAGTGCGGGAAATAAATTATTATTATAAGCCAGGGTTTCTGAAAACACAGAACGGCGAACAGGTGTCGAAACTAGCTGCTGCTGGAAGGGATACAGGTTATAGTGCATTTTTGCCAGTTTTTACCACAGCCCCGATGGCCCAAAACCATTTTCAAACGTGCCCTTCAGTATGCCGAGGTTCTAGCGACCATCTCTGTCGCGAGATGCGAAAAATAAAAATTCTTACAAATTTATCAGATATTCAACCTTAGAAAAGTTTATAAATTTAAAAATTCCGTCTAAATTATTGTTCTATAAAATATTAGATAATACTAAACGATTATATATTATATTTATTGACTTGTTAGATTCTCTATCCAGTCCCACTAGATCGACCCGTAGGTATATAAGGCGCATAAAATGCGAACGAACTATTTTTTGCAAAATTCCGACCTAGGTGCGGTAGCGGGATTCGAGCCCAACCGATTGGTAACCACAGAAAATTTTTGTTCATCGGGGCTGAGGTTAAGGTAAATTGAGTTGGCGGAACGGTCATACCTGGTGAAGTCACTGTATCCCTTCCTGTAACGCTTACTTCGAATCCTGCGTATGCTAATTTTTGATATCAAATCACCATAAAATCTGCATTTTCCGTACACCACGACAATCTTTTCTATTTACTACACTCTAAAATGCGTTACTCAAAACATGCAAATGAAAAATGGTAATAAATAGGTTTTGCCTCGCAGTGAAAATGACCGATCAAAGTCATGATTTAGTTTTTTGTTTGCGCCGACTAAAAGAAAGGAATTGATCAACAAACTAAGCATTACAAAGGCTTTCCATTCACATCGACATTCTCAATTTTTAGTAAGCGCTACTCTGTTTTTAACACCATAGAGGCAATCATAAGGTATGCGCGAAACTGGTTACTTTTGAGAGGAATTCGACAACGCGCCAAAATCCAGAATTTGTATATATCCTCCAACTATATATGTATAAGAACATGGTGCGCAACCATACCCGACTTTTTATAATTCACCGCCCTATGGAAACAATTGAAAGGATAATTTGTCTTATCACAACGGTCGCACCGACCACCTGCCACGATCTACGGTGCGGACATCATGGGTATGGGCATTCTTGACAAAACGCTGCTTTAGATCATAGGCATATGACCTACGGAATCAATGCAACGGTTCCACGCATCATAATAAGGAATTCTAGTCAAACAATACCTGTTGATGGACTAGAACTAAAGACTAATTTTGGGCCGCCTGGGGAGTCAAAACCAAAAGGGCACCCGGCAGGCGTATTCCTACTATTATACCTTTCTGACTTTAGGTCATTCTTGAGCCACCTGCTGCTTTTCTTTTAATTACCACTTATAATCGAAACGAGATTATAAGCAGGGCCTTTAGATATAAGGGCTTAGCTATGAACACGTTTGTCTCCTAAACTTTTTGTTATGTTCCCTTTTCTAGCTTTCCGCTTTTCGGTCGCAACGCTAAAACTTTGTAAATTTTAAAGACGCCCGTTATTGAACTTCTTTCGCAGCCAACTTTTAAGGACACCACAACATCTGAGAACCCCGTAAAAATTTAGAAGACCCTGATAAACTTTAAGGAACCCGCTATCGGTATAGAACGGCTAGTTCAGGCGATCATAACACAAAACCTACTTATTGAGTCGAGATTATGTGGATACCAGAAGACAAAGGCAGAACCCCGAAAGGGTAAATCAATCAATATACGAGTAGTTACTGGGGATTCCAAAATGTCGCTGGCATCCAACTTCGGTTTTATGCAAAGAGGAATATTACAGGGACCGCCGGCCGTTTTCTAGAAGGAAAAGTGGACTGCGCCTATTTTCAATGGTTAGCCGCACCACGCCAAACCCTAGTGTGCATCCTGAAGGAGATCTGTGACATAACTAGGCTAGAAGCTTTGACTGTAGATAAAGACTTCGTTAAACGTTTATTGACCAATACACAAAACATTACAAAAAAAATCTATTAACATAGACCTTGCCAATCTTGAGTGAGCGATACTCTGTTCATACCCCTATAAGAACAATCATAAAGGAACCTAATCCTTTCCAATGAGGAATTTGCTAAGGAAGTCTTTCGGCTTGGGCTCGACGTTTTCGCGGAATAGGTAGTTGCGCACGTGGTCAGGGTTGTAGAAGGCGTATCGAATGGAGTAGATGTGCTAAAATCCAGAATGTATACATCTGCGAAAAAACGATGACATTTTGCACAATCATCCCGTTTTCACAAAACAGTACCCCAAGAAATAAAATTTAAAGGCTATTTGTCTTAAAAAAAACGGGCATACCTGATGGGCCTCGCCCACAAGCCGATCGACGATGCGGACATCTTGGATATGGGCATTCTTGACAAACTGCTGCTTGAGCACCGCGCGGAAGACAGGCAACGGCATGTCAGTCATCTCGAAATCCCACCAAAAGTTGGGCGTCAGGCGCTGCCTAAAAAGACACATCTTTGGAAAGGAAGGTCAAAGGTGGTGGCTGAATAAACTAAACGATACCCACAATTCTTTGTATACTTGGAGCACAGATGCACGAGCCTGCTCCTTGTTAGCCGACTTGACTGCGGTCATCTAACAGCAAAAATTATAAAACGTTTAACTGAATACCTGACGAGGGACGATTTCGCCGCTAGCCTTGACTATCTTCCCGATTTGCGACATCCTAGCAAAGAGTATCACCGCGCGACACCTAGATTTGCAAGAAATTAAAAAATAAATTACAACTTACACGAGCTTCAAGGAATTCTACTTTCTTCTCAAGCAGACAGATCTTGTCCGAAAGCGCAGCAAGCTTGTTTCGGCAGGAAGTTTCTAAAGCAAAACGGAAATTGTAAAAAGATGCAGCAAATAATCAGTCAAACAGAGTTTGAATCGAAGTGCATAAATGAATCGAAAAACGCACCGAACTCCGCGAGACAAGCAGCAATGTGCTTCACCTTCTGAGAGATGATCTGTTCGTCGGCCCGGCTATCCCAGTCGTATCTGATCTGCGTTTGCAGTTGCGTATTGCAGCTCATCCAAGAGCCGACAGGCTACCCTAAAGCTCGCGTTTGAGAGATCACGGCAATGGAGCGACGCAGAGAAAAAGACATCATGAGAAGGAAAGGCCGCGACGCGTCGCACCACCGTGATAAAAAAGTTCCTTGAATGAAACAATGGCAAACTAACCACTTCTCAAGCTCTCCTCGGGAATTGTTCCACAGATTTATTCTACACGAAAAATGGTTGCAATATAAAAACACAATCTTCAACTTGTCAAGACTGAAAAGTATCACATTACCGAGGGACTATGGCCGAAACAGGATGGACGCTTATGACAGAGGTTCATGAATAAATATGGTGATTAGGTGACAGTTTGTTCGCGCAATGGAAAGTGGAATGTGAGTGTATTCACGGGATCACTCGTTATCTTCAAGGGAAAGGTGGGTGATCTTGTTGAAGTCGAATTCGGTAGTCGTGCCCCGCTCGAAAACTTCAAGGATGTCCTTGCAGGTGGTCTCGAAGTGCGAGGTCGGGTCGTAGGAGCGCGAGACAAAGACCTATGACAGTTTTTTACTAGGTACTCGAGAAGCAACACACCTGAGACTCCGTTCCGAGGTCGACCGGCTCGTAGACATCAGAAACGCTGATGAATCTAAAGCACTATCGACGGTAGTGTTAAAATCTCACTTCTCAGCAATTGGGCCCAGCAATTGCAGACCGGGCACGATCTCCGCTTGCGGGTTGGCCGTCTCGACAGTTGTTGACACCATCGCAATGTACCATCCTTTTGGTGTCACCATATTCGTATTAGAGACCATCGAAATATAGATATCTAAGGCAAAATAACAAAACAAGACAAAAATACCATAATGTCTTCCGACTTGTTTTTGCGGGATGATGATCTGGCAGCTGGACGAATCGTGAGTGTTGGGGATCGTGTGGTTCAGGAGGCAGATAGCTCGGACCACTTGTCCAACTTTCTTCACCTTGTCTGGAGCATAGGAAGGGTCGCAATAGATCTGAACAAATCGTTTTTATAACGCGAAACATGCAAACCTGATTGGCACGTACGACCTCCTCGCCACATTTTACGCCGACGGCTTTACCATTCTCGTAAACAATGTGATCGACGTGTTTATCGAGCATGTAGGTGCCGCCGTAAATAGCAGATAGACGAGCGAATCCCTATGAAAATTGGCGAAACGATAGGTAGTCATACCTGAGGCAGCTCTCCAAGACCATAAAGCGGATAGAGGTAAGGTGACTTTCCGTATCTGGCCAAAGAGTCGGAATAAAGACGAATCTTCTCGATCGTCTTCGCAAAAGGTAGAGACTTGTATCTAAAAATACAGGCTCAAAATATAACACAGAGGCTTACTGATCATCCCGATACAATGCCAGTGCATGGCCGGTGAAGTCGGCTGTATTCTCGTCAAGCCCGAATTTTTCGTACACCTAACACGATGGCTCAGAATTCAATACAAGTTGCATACCTGTTGCATAGTGTTGACGTTGGGGTCTAGGCCTTGCCAAGTAGCCTTGTTCTGGGGATCAAATTGCTGGGTGAATTCAAGGAATTTCTAAACAGCGCGTATACAAACTTCAAAAAAATTACCTTGAAGCGGCGCTTCTCGAACATTCCCATAAGGCTGCTTGACAGTGCTTCCATTTCGTTTGCCGGCACCTTGTAAATCTAGAAACAAAGAATAGGATATGTGAAGTAAAAGCAACTCACCTTTCCTCCACGGTAGACATAACTGCCTTCAATCGACTTGAATTCCAGATAGCGGGTGACACCGGTGTGAATCAGTAGCTTGACCAGCGATCCGTTGGCCATAAGGAACTTCGGGATCAGGTCAACGTTCCAATCACGACCACGCCCCATTTCTTGTGGAGGCTTAGCATTGGTGCCTAATAATTACAAATTTAATAGCCAAAGTGAAGGCAATTACCAAGGAACTTCTCGTAGAGCTGCTCCAGCGGTGTCAAGGAGGCACTTTCGGCTCCATAGTAGTTGTTGCGATCGATGTGAAGCACCTTCTTTCCACTAACCGACAGCATGCCAGAGATGACACATTCCTAATAAAAACAATGTGAAGATTACAAGGAAATACCTTCAGGCCAGTGCCCAAAATGATAGCGTCGTAGTGCTCATCCATCCTGTTCGTAACCTTCGACCTAAATAAAAGTTAATACATGGTTATAGCTATTAAAATTATCAAAAAAGGAGAAAGTTAAGTTCCTTGTCAAAAAAGGTTTGAAAAAGCAGTGTTCTGAAATCCGTGGGAGAGTGGCGTTGAGAGCTACAGTAATTCGGTTGTGAAATAGAAAATGACCGGCGGCCTCAAAACGAAAATTGGCCAACTTTCTTTCGATTCTTTTTGCTTTTTTGTTTTAGTTTTAATACTTGTGCCAAACTATTATTTAATTAAAAATATTGCCACACCCCCAAGTAATCATTTAAAACGTCGGAAGGACAAATAGGGCAAATAATAGAACCGCGCTTTACGGTTAATGATCAAAAACCAGACAGGTTAAGTATGAAGCTCGATTTTATTCTCAACAACGAACAAACAGCATGCTTTATCAACAAATCGATCCGTATATTGTCACTCGTCTATCGTGAATTCGGGTTTAGTTTTCTTTTCCGCAGCTGGGGCCCGACGTTCGTTCGCAAGCTTCTCGGCATGTAATTCTTCGAGGAATTGACGGTGAGTGGCGTCATGCTGGCGCGCTGCTTCCGGTTCGCAATCGAGCACGAGATCTTCAGGGAAAACAAACTCCCGGAACCCAGGGGTGCTGATTTCCTTGTATTCAATCTTTTCCGGAAGTCCCGATATTCCATAATCTCCTCCGTAATCAATTACTACGTCATCGATATCAAATCTACGCTGAGGCACAGAACTGCGTGGTTTTGGGTCTTCCGCCTTTCTCTTTCGGTCTTTCTTCCGCGCCTCCCTTCGCTTGGATTTCGGTAAGCACACCTCATCATCACTTTCATATTCAAAGTCTGAATCTTTTTCGGATTCATCCTGGAATCGCGTTTTGAGTGAGCCAGATGGTCTCCGGGCCTTTGGCTCCTCTTCGACAATGTATGGATTTGGCATACATCTGGACTCTTCGCTGCCCATGAGATCAATATTTTTCCATGCGCACTGGTCTATTCTCCTGCGCTTGCTGAGTTCAGGCGCAATTGAGAGTTGGTGGAAAATAGCTTCTGACCGCCGGCTGAAGGGCACTTCTTCAACACCGGGTGTAATTCGCATATGTACACGGTCATCCACAAATGCATACCTCGACATTGTGTTTGAAGTTGAGGGCTCAAATTGTGGGAAATCGATTGGCGGCTTCTCAGGTAATTTTTCACGGGTGACGGTGCACCAGAATGGTCTAGGCTTTAACCGAATCCTGGCACAACTTTCTTCATCTTCAGCAGCCTTATGCGTTTCAAAGCTATTCGCCTTTTTGTTGGCTTCTATCAAAGCTTGATGTCTTTGCAGTTCGGCCCGCTGCATTTTCATATCATCGAGATAGCCATCAATGCGAACGAGTTGATTTCGCTGTGCCAACCGCTGAGCCTCAAGATAATTCAGGGTGACAGAATCCATTTCTTCATGTTCCAGTTCAACATCCGAGACATCGGTCGAGTCTGGGTGATTCTGGGGATTCTTTCTTGCGGGGGTTCTGGTTAAAAATAGCGATGATTGGCGCTTCGCCGATTCAGTTCCGATATCACTATCTTCGAAGACGACCCTATGCACCGGATCGGAGAGGTGTTTAGCCAAGTGTTTCTTGTGGAACTTACGCATTTGCATACCGATTTGAGCTCCAGTCATTGTCTGGCATTCCGGTACGAAGAAGTTCAGCGCTCCGTTTTCCTTGGCTCGAATAACTTTATCTGCCAGCGTACGGCGTTTTAAGGCTTCTGTGTTCACTGGTACCCGAATTGGAATTACCATTGGAATCGGGACTGGCTCTTTAGGTCGCGGTTGTTGCTGAACTCCCATGGGTGAAATCGGAGTCGGGTGTAGCTTCAGAAGGGCTTTATCCAATTCGGCCGGGGTTGGTGGAGCACCATCAGTCTTCGTACCCATCACCTGCAATCATAGCTTGATTTATGTTTAGGCTTTGTGGTAAACAAATGCGTCAAAATGTTGAAATGATTGATTTGGCGTTGGTTGCTGAACACGTGGGAAAGTTATTGATTTTTTGGGGTATCAACTTAGGAGGAAAATCGATAATGTTCAATATAAGAGGGGGTCTATGAAGGTTACATTCGAGAAGGTGAGTCAAATTTGATGAAAATAGATTTTTTGGCCACGAAATGTTTGAGTCAGTGGGAAGTGTCAGCATTCGAAAGCACGACACATGGCAACTATGAACGTACAGGTCGATTCCGACGTTCAAAATCACAAAGGGTTGACCTGCCACGCCAACATCACCATTAAAGGCAGAGTTAACGAAGAAAATGCAAAACTTGGACATTCAAAGTGGCTGAACACTTTTTCAATTTAGAATGGAAATTTTTCGAATTTCGAATTTTTAGAAAAAGCTTAGTGGTAATGCAATTTATATATTTAGAGGTCTGGCTGTCTGGTTACAAGACGCTCCAAACTACGTTTTTAAAGCTCCAAATTTATGGCAAGGCCTGAGCCTCAGCTTCGATTCATTCAAATCAATTATCAGTCTAACTTAAGCCAGGTTAAACTGGAGTGTGGCTAAGCTGGTCATGGTCCATTTTTGGGCCTTCAGGGAAAATGAAGCTAAGATACGCTGCACTTCAGCTTGCGCTTAAGCCTAAGCGTAAGCGCAAGCTAAGCCAAGTCAAGCGTAGACTTAAGTTAAAATTAAGCGGAGCGTCTCGTAAACCCATTCTTTCTGGCCAAGTGGGTCCCCATGTGTATTCACAGCAACGGCTTCAGAAACAAGACGTCGTCTGTTCCTATGCTTCTTACTCAAAAGAGGCGACAACTGAAACACAGCCAACACGTTTCGCTTCCGGCAAAAATCCCGAATGTGTTACACCAGCATCAATAATTTCGACTTGATATACAGCGGTCGTGGACGACTTGCCTTGTCTACACCTTTAAATCAATGAGCAAAGCAAAAGTTGGGCATCCAGCCTTTCCGTTACCGAATTCAGAATGTTGTTTTTCTTAAACAATCGTTTGTATATAAAATCCGGACGTGGGCAACTCGGTGTCACGCTGATAAGCCCCCCTCGCCTACAACTGGGAATCGATTACGCAGTGAGGTGCCATTTTTTCTGCAAGACATTCCAAAGGGTCGGTTTAGTTACATCAATTTTAAATAGACGCTATAAAAATACGCCGATTCCAGGCAGTATAATTACACAGGCAAGTGGCAGTCAGGATTCCGAGCCCGATGGAGGTCGATGAGCGTAAGCCAATTCATTAATGAGTTTTAGCCTGCCCATCTGTTATTCTGGTACAGTGAAATTTCAGCCGAAATTAGGAAATGGAAGCTTGTCTTTAAAAAGTCGGCCGGCTCGGATGAAGATATTCAAGAAATTTTTGTTCCGCGTAACTATTCACCTGATCGAGTATGGATTTATCGGGGATTTTAGGGAGAGTAATTTAGGATGATAAATTCTATCGTGCCTCAAAGGATGGAGATTATTTCCACGCAATTGCGAAAGGGCAAAGAATGTCGTCGTATATAGTGTTTGTTTTTACTATTATACGTTTATGTCATCATGAATTTAGGGCGGGGAAATTCGATGTGCAGAATAATGACAAGCCAAAGCGAGTAGTTATGAAACGGTATTTTCAATTAATAAGGAATAATATATGCCATCTGCTTCCAGATACCCAGTCAAGGAGTTGGACAACCACCAAGCATGGTCGAAGCTGAAGAAAGAAATTGAGAATTTCCGGTTTTTGGCCCACGAAAACGTAACGTACTTAATATGACCGCTACGCGTCGCTATCAACTAACTTAGTTTAACCCTTGAAATTTAATTTAGATAGCAACCTTTTATGAAAAAGTCGTCGAAATGGATCAACTGTGCATTGAGCCGACACATATATGGATCGTCATTGAAAGAATGGATTATACCCTGGAACGGTTCTTCGAGTGCGTCGTTGGGCTGGTGTTAATTTTAGAAAATCTAGACACTTGTCCAAAAACGACCGAGACTCGGTGAAGCCGCTGAAGAAGCGACATATTTGGCATGTGGCTTCGCTGATGACTCAAATGCTTCGTGGCCTGGACCATTTACACCAAAGGGGCATCACTCATGGAGTAAGGAATCTGATGCTGATTTATTTTCAACTTTCAGAACGTCTGCCCCCGCAGCATTGGAATTTGCCCATCAGATTTTGTCGTCAAATTTTTGGATATCGGCCGGGGGAGGTACTCTTCATAAATTGACATTTTATCCGCTCCTTGCTAGTGAACCTCCCGATACGAGAGAAGGTCGTACACAAATCTATGACGCACCAGAGATGTTTGAAGCTAATAGCGTATGTGATGTGAGAGTAGATGTTTGGGCTGCAGCTGTAGTAGCTGTGGAGATGCTGGGTGAGAAGTTGATGAAGCCGGATGGAGAGGTACTATATATTTAAATGAGAAACGAGCGATTCAGGAAACCACTGCCACTGTTGCAAGGCGCATCAATAGAATGGCGACACAGTAAGACTGTTTCTTCAATTTAATGGCCGGTTTGGAAGCTATGTCTGTTTTCTGAAATTTCGAGGTTTTTTGAAAGATATATGCATGTTTAGAAAAAGCGGGAACGAAATGTGCGAGGATTTGAAGGAACAGTTGGGAAGGGCCACAGAGCGCCTTGAAAAAGATATGAAAGGACTTGACAGTATGCTCTAAATTCGGCGTATTTCAAAATGAAATAATATTTCAGTCAACCAGTTCAATCCCCTGATTGCAAGCATGCTTGCCGCGAAACCAGGAGATAGACCTAGATGTGATCTTTGCCTGCAGGACAGATTTTTGAAAAAGCTGAATGTGAGAATTTTACAAGTTCTCTCGAATCCTATCTTATTTCCAGCAATACTATGAGAAGCAACGGCCCCAGGATTCCGATAAGAAGGCACTTTTGTCCATGGGGAATAGCTTTTTTGGTAGCTGGTTGAAGTAAGTGCGGTTGTATAGCTTGTTATGAAACAGAAATAAATATTTTTTTATGAAAGAGTTGTGTATGTTGTCATGTTGGGAATGAGGGATGGGTGGATGCTTAGCAGTCTCTGTTGCAGGACATCACACTGAAAACGTATTTGGTACACAAAAGGCTGAAGAAGGTGAGAGGGACTTCCTAGTCCATCAAATAAACCCTTGGTAGACCGTACCGTGGCCAATAAGCTGCCATTTTTACGATGAAGGTCCCTGATCTGCAGCTCCAGTTCCTCCATCTTCATATTCTTCAACACCACTTCCGTTTCCAGGGCTTCATTTTTTCGCTTAAACAGCTCAACCTCGGCTTCTAGTTTCGGAAGTCGTTCCCGCAGCGCCTTTTGGGTTTGTCGCCATTTTTGTGCATTCTCACACTTCTTTTTGAGTAGAGCTTAAATACCTTGGGGTCAGGCACCTTCTTTTTTGGGGTTTTGGGCTGCGATTTTCGTGGGGTTGGTTCAGAGTTCTAAAATAAATTGAATTTTTAGAGACCGGTTTTGTACCTTGGATTGACGGGTAGTTTTCCTCCGTGGTGCCGATGGTTTTGGATCAGACTGAATTTGGGCAGTTTTTGGGGATCACGGTTGGGACTTACAATATGAAGGGGAGATGTAGCTGGGGATTGATCTGAAGAGTCATCCTCCTCTAAAACGAGGCTCTCTTTAAATGATGTATTTTTATTTATGCCATTTTGAAACTTGAAAATAAGATGAGTTTTTTCTTGACGTTTACTTAAAAATTCCGCTTACCATCAAATGCATCCTCAGGTATCGATGCTGGAGGGCCCTGGATCGAAGCGTCAATTTCCATCTAAAATAAGCCTGCTATTCAATTCCTTAATTTTTATGACTTGAGCCCCACAAAGATTAATTATCAAAAGTATGCATTCTCGTGCTTACCTTCCCAATTGTGTCGACTAGACCCGGGCTGACATTTCGCTTTAAATCCGCGTCTATGGCAGTAAATATATCGTTTGCGCAGGAAGCCGTGTTGAATAGTTCCTAAAAACAAGAAGATGCTATGTATTTAATGGATATTTAGGCTTATTTAATTTTTATAGGATATTTTAAAGCGCTTATTCTACCAGGAAATTTTTTTGGTATACAATTTGCTTATAACAATCTTCTATTAATTACCTCTTGACCCATTTTGGATGTAAGCAAGTAAAATTGGGAATAAACCGGGAATACGAGGGTAGTAGGGGTCGATACGTATCTGGTGAAATGGCTTCTCTCGGCCTGGGTCGGGTGTTGGAAGGGGAGGAGCCTCTCACTTGGCCAATATCTTGTGCCAGATAAAGGTATGTTGGACGTGTCAGCAAAAATCGATTGGTTTCATGTGTTAAGAAGCTAATATATGTCTAGGACAATGCATAACATTCGCTTTTATCCCCAAAAATACAGACCTTAAATCAGAAAGTTATACTTCCCTATAAAAGCGAAAAATCCCGAATTTGCCATACAGTGCAGCCATTTTAAGCTAAAACAGTGAAAAATTCAAAGATTTATTTTTCTTAATACCAGCAACATCAATACGGACCGACAATCACAATGAGTAGCACACAATGGAAGAAAAATCCTAGCTACCCGTTCAAAACTGAGCACCCGACGGGTTCAACTACTCTTCTCAAGCCCAATTTGCATCCTTTGAAGCACCGGAAGTAGAGTATGATATTGGGTAACTTTCCCTAACAAGCCAGCATTGTCGTTTTTAAGTTGCTGTATTTCCCGCTTCATCTTAGCCAGCTTGTCGTTCGCCTCCGCTAGCTGCTGCTCTAACAATTGAATGTTCATCTGCTGTTTGCTGATCGTGTTCTGAAGCTCGGAAGCCGGTGATCTTCGTGTTGCCTTTGGGCGGTTTCCGGCGGTGCTTGGGTCAGGAGACTGGAAAAAGCACGTTATTAAGATTAGGATGGGGTGTGTGGCTTGCCTCGGCTTTGCGTTTCAATAGTCTAATTGTGGGTGAGCCGGGATCCATCGGATCTTGTGAGATTGATGTGCCTTGGATTCCATCTAAAATGTTAGGTTTAAATGGATACCAAACGAACCTGCTAATTTTCGCATAACTTCTTGTTCTTCAGGGTTAAGGGGCGGTGCATCCTGAATAGAAACATTTAAATTTAATCCTAAAAACAAAACAATACAGAATACTTTTGTGATATTAGTAGTAATTGAAAACTATAATATTCTTCATAATTAGGTTATTCCTACCTGAACCTCTTCGGGCAGCCAACAATCTTCCATAATGCAAATGAAAGCTAATAGCAAAAGCTTGTAGTAGTAGCAATGATTCAAATCGAACGGCTCGGGGTGTAAGGAAATTTGAGAAGTCGCGTACGAGTATCAGTATAAATTCAGCAATGGATAGCTACCCAAGACCCGATTATACGTATTGGGGGGATGGCACAATGAATCGAACCGAGCGACCGGAATTGATACGTATCGGATACGTATCGGGTCCTGCATCGAACTATACTTTTGGAAAAGCAGTAACAGACCAAGGAATGAAAAATTAGAATATATTCTTACTTTACTAGAGAATGTTTTCGTGCGGACATCGGACCCAGATATGTGAGTATGTGCATCTTGTAGATACTCATGTGGATAGTCATACTCACATATCTGGGTCCGATGTCCGCCCGAAAACATTCCCTAGTTAATGGATTTGCTATAAATTTGAATGCATGTTCTAGCTGTATCCTCAAATTCTTTCAACAATTTATTCCACAAAATTTGGCAGTTACAACCCTGCCTTGCAGCCATAGCCGGTTGAAGCCTAAAATTGGACCTAAGTACGTTTTGAAGCAACTCCTACCGTAACAACTTCACAAAGCGCCGCATAGTTCCCATAGACGCACATGTAGTCGTTCCACTTCTTCTGGTTCGACCCGGAGATGTAATACTATAGAAAAACCCTTAAAATTTTATTAGAAATCCCGACCTCCGTACAACCCTCATCAATATTTGGCATCCCATTGTTGTTTGGCTCACCGTTCGCCCAGTTTCTAAAACAAACGTTATGTCCTCCTATTCCGACTGAAAATTGCCTGTATGTCGATCCATCACCATTCTGCCAACGTCCGGAAGTCACATCTCCGGCCGTCGTGTTTGAGATGCCGATCCAGACTTGCTAAAATGGACTAAATTTTAATTTTTGCCGATAGCGATACCGCACTGTATGCACCGTAGGCAGAGGACGCTGCGGGTTGACCGCTTTTGATAGAGGAGCTGCTCCAAAGGTCTAGAATTTCAGTTAAAAAGTGAGGATACGGTGGTTTACTCCAGACAGCTTCGTTCTCCGAGTTGCAACGGATCGTGCCAAGATCACCGCCAAGACTTTGGCATTGCGCCCTTGCCTGTACGTACGTCAGGTTGGTGATTTGGATTAGCTAAAAAGCAAATTCCGGTAAGATAGGGGGTGATAAGGTTACTTGGTAACAGGTACCGCCAGCATCGGTGTAGCCGGGGACATCACATTTAGTCTAAATCTTAAAATTAATCGAGTTTTAAGATAAAACCTTGGGAGTTGTAGTTGTTGTGGTGGTGGTAGTAGTAGTTGTAGTAGTTGTCGAAGTGCTCGATGTGGTCGTCGTCGGAGTTGTGGTGGTGGTTGCTAAATACCCAGCTTACAATAGGTTTTTGGTGCTTACTTGTAGTAGTTGTGGTCGTAGTTGTTGTTGTCGTAGCTGAACTTGGAGTATTAGTATAAATAAAACCTGAATTGGGATACCGTAAGTTTTATATTCAAGTATTTTGACTTCTGTATACCTTTAAAAGCTATGTAACAACTTACTGGTCGTGGTCGTTGTTGTTGTTGTTGTTGTTGTAGTTGTAGTAGTAGTAGTTGTCGTTGTTGTAGTGTCCTTAAAACCAAATATAAACTCAAATTTTGCTCTTTAAACCTCACCTTCCGATTATAACCGCAACCATTTCCACTTGTAGCCTATAAAAATACATAAAATAATACTTAATTCGGACCAACCACAAACTGCTCGCACAACGCGAAAATGTTCTTGACCGTACACTTGTAATCATTCCACATCTGTTTGTAGTTGGCGTCCGGTTGAATGTAGTACTGTATGTTGAATTTTTAAAGAATCTGGTGAAGCCCTAACTTCGGCACAATTCTCGCCCATATCCACCAGATTATTCGGTTCGTCCTTTGCCCAGTTACGGTAGGTCGAGTTGGAGTCCCAGTACCAACTGAAAAATGGTTATAAAAATTTTCGCTTCCCAGTCCCTTTAATTCCTTAAATATGTCACCAAACTCACGTTTGAGTCTTCTTCTGCTTCATCGTATTCCCAGTTAAACCGATCCAAATTTGCTAAAATGTGTCTTGCTACCGTAGTCGAAATCTATATCATACCACAGCATACCAGTTCTCGGTCGGGTAACCCTGCCGGAAACCGACAACTTTTCTTTGGGCTGCCGCCAACGAGGTGAGCGTGGAATCGCCATTGTATAGCTCTGGAAAAGATACATTTTCGATTCTAACGGAGCGCTTAAAAGGATTCCATAGCTACCGTATCCACCAAACTCACTCCAAACCGCTTGATTCTCATAATCACAACGAATTGTTCCGAGGTCTACATCCGCCCCCAATTCTTGGCAAATTGCCCGAGATTTTGCCTGGCCCACCCAAGTGTAGACGATCTTAAGAAGAAAATGCTATAAAACCACAAATATATCACCTTGTAACACGTCCCCGTAAATTCGGTAAAGCCCTCTTTACAGGTAGCTTCCACCAAAGTCAGGAATACTGTGGCCAATAGAATCGTGCGGAGCTTCATCTTGTGCCCTAACTCGTCAACTTCACGCCTTTTTAAGCGATAAACCGGGCTCGATTAGCGATATTTGATGGGCTATTTGAATGAGGCCACCATCCACTTATGGGCTTTTCGATGGGCGGTATCGGATTTTTGCTGCCCTCCGTCTGGAATTTCTCCGCCTACCGTATGAGATCAAAAAACTAGGACAAACGTGATTTTTCAAAATGTTGTTATCACAAAAAATATTTATCTTTGAAAAATGCACAAGCATAATGAGTTCAACGTTAATCAGCGTTTCTCCAGCGTAATATTCACACCGTCTAGCGGGCGCATCAAGATCAATTGCAGCCGAGTCTTCAGCACAGCCTAAAAAAGCATGTTTCCGGAAAACTAACATTTTCAAGCATACACCAGACTGCTTTGTGATTTTGAATTTTCGCACCAGCGCAGCAAGGGCGGATTTGAATTCCATTTCGGCAAATCTTAAGATATGATCTTTTACAAAAAAAAACCGGGCTTTTTCACCTCATTCCGACACAATTCCTTGGTCCCAAACCGAATGGTAGCCAAGAGATTTTCTTCTTGGCCTCCGGGTCTTCGAATCTAAAAACAATCTTCAAAAGTGGTCCGCGAACCTCTGGAAAGAGTCGAGAGAAGAGAGTACCTCTCTGGCCGGAATTCGAAGGGCTTATCCCAATATTTCTCACTCCATTGGATGGCATGAACAGGCACGGTTACGGTAACGCCTTTTGGGACTAATTGACCTTGTACCTATATTTTTCGTAAATTAAATTGCCGCCAAAACATTACCGTAGTTTCACGGATACATTTGCGACTGGTAAAGAGAACGACAGGGGGGTATCTTCATACGAAATTTTGGCTGAAAAAGAGAAAGAAATGCTACCTCCTGAGAACTTCGCGAAACACGCAATCAAGGTATGGAAGCTTCATCACTTTTTCATAATCCAGTTCCTGAAATGGAAGTGTTGGGCTTCAACGTCCCCCACAAAAACTGACCCCGGATTCGCCAAAGGTATCTATAATATCGTTGTAAAGTCGTTCTTGAGCTTCTTCAGACTCTGCTAGACACCACATCGCAAATGAAAGAGCAGTACTTGTCGTTTCATAACCTATTAAAGGTATACTTCCGGCTAAAGCAGGCCCTCTAACCTGCCAGCAAAAAGTGGAAGCAATTTGTGATAATAATATCATCAGATAAGGGAGCTTTCTAAAACGATATATTAAAAATTCTGGGTTCTTGGCGATACCTTTTCTCCCTTTTGACGTTCCAAGTCTTGCTCCAAAAGCAATTGCACGAGATCCATGCTTTTTGTCTCATAAAACGTCTCCCGTCGATTTTCAATCACCCAAAATTATAGAAATAAGCTTGGCTCACAAAATCAGTATTTACTTGCCGAAGTCGATCTATTAAGAGCTTTTCAGCTTTGGCAAAGCTGGTAAATGACCGGAAATGATGAGCGATGGAGGGGAAAACATCTTAAATCCGGGCTTTGTATCTTATTTCTCACTTACATGCAAATAAAACGGCGATAGGTGACGCCTCAAGATTAAATTCGGCAAAAAATGTGCGGCTATTGACGTAGAACGTATCCTGCACGCTACAAATTTTTTTCAAGCGGTTTTTCAACGAACGTTTCGGTCATGGAGCGAATCGCAATCAACCCCGAGCGCGACTCGGGCAATTGCATCCATCGTAAATGATTGAAGCTCACTAAATATTTTTGCAAAGGAAATCCACAAGTAGCATACTCATATATCTCCAATGATACCGTCCCATTCTCCATTTTCCCCTCCAAAACTTCCAAAAGCGCATCGACCCTCTCTAGCAGCAAATGATGCATCTGCAACGTGTTCATTGTCGTATCGCAAAAAATTCTATGAATTCCAAAGCCTCTTGTTAATTTTCATACGTCACCTTTTTCAATTTGCCAGACGTGAAGACGGGGGACACAACAGAACGGATGTCTTTCCAACCGACACCACCATGTCCCTCAGAATTAATCTAATTTTTGCCATTTCGTATGAACGTAAGCTATACCGCCAATAAGCCATCCCAGAATGGGAATGCATCGTTGAGAGGAATAGTCTGAAATTGGTATTGCTGTTATATTTCGGGATTGTCATTCCAAACCTGCCTATCAACAAAATTGCCAAATTGTGAGATAAAGACTTCACGCGCAAATTCTGGATCTCTAGTAACGATATCCAGGAAAGGGCCATTGTACCATCTAATCTCTTTGTTTTCGTTTTTTTTCTTTAGGCTTACCCAAAGGTATCACCATATTTTGCATGATTCTCCTCAGCAAATTGTGTCGACGCCTCCAACCCAGACTGGCCAACCATTAGATGACATTTATTTTAAGCAAATACCTTTTTCAGAAAATAGAAAAGTTCGCCAAGTGTTCCCAGGAAGAAATTGGTCGGCGGTCCTTGGAGGCCGAGCGCCTTACGAAGCCGAAACTGTTTTATACGCCAGCTATAAATGGGTTCACAACCGGAATGATGATATTTGCGAAACTTACAAGACATATTCGTAGAGAAATATCGCCAATAATGCAGTACCAACAAGATAGGTGATCATGTTGAATTTAACACTGCCCAAAAATTGAGGACAATGCGCAAGTGCCTTTTTATAACAAAAACAAACCCGAATTCGGAAGTTTGAGACGCGATTATATGGGAGGAGCAGATACCCTTATCACCCCGTCCACCACACAACTACACTATTTTATTTGCAAGGTTGGCACGGATCCGATGATTGGCTATGGAAACTACCTCCAAGCGGAAAAGCTGGGGGCGCTCTGGAGAGGCCAGCGAAGCCGGTTTACATCATATTTAATGGAGACTGTAAAGCGAAGAAAACAGGAATTTGCAGTAAAATATTTAATATATGTATTTTTGAAACTACATAACCCTGGGATTAAAATTTAGTCAGCGACTCTGTTACATAGTTTTATGTTAGCTGATTGATTTTTTTTCGCAACAGCTGGAAAATTGTAGCGTTCAATGGGCTGCCCTTATCGCGGGCATGCCCAACAAAGAGCCACAATTTTTGGCGGACCTTTTCCAGTCTATAACGCTTCTACAAATCAATTATCATTATTAAGGTTATCGCAACTTTTCACGTAATGCCTAGTGTTAGAAATTCCATCTGCCTTTGCAATCACAAGACTCCATTTCCTCAACTGATAAGCGCTTTTGTCGGAGTGATATGTTAGGGTAAGTCAGAAAAAAAGACATAAACCACAATATTTTCGGGAAAAGGTCTAGCTTGAGGCATAATTTAAAAGATGTACGTAGTTGTAAGGCTATATTCATATCAGACAATCGGTTCCAGGTGTTTGACTGTCTGAATTACGGGTTTGGACGAGTTTCTGGCTTTCAAATTCGCTCAAACTCGAAAATTATGTCGGGCAAAAGCTCACAAATAACAACTATTTTAGTGTACATGTCCCCATTAAGTTTTCGCAGTTCAGAAATGTCACAGCTTCTGAATTGTCACTTGGATGAGTTGCTGGATTTTAAACTCGTTCAAACGCGACAATTGGTCTTGAACAAAAGTCAAACATCAAACGCAAATTACATGCATTTTATCGTGTCTATCTGTCTCATTTTTAACTCTCGCGACCCGGAAAGACCGTTTTTGGGCGGCTTCTTGCAGTCCTCTCGGGCGCTGCTCGGCTAAAGCGTGGATCGGTGGTTTATTCGTGGGGGCGCCTATTCGACCCATGGCTAGAGCGCAGAATGAGAGAGAGCAGTGCCAAAGAATCCTTCGGCTGTGTATCGAGCCCTCCCAAATGCTCGGAGGCTTCCTTCCACCTGCCTTTTACCTCATTTCATCCCGATAAGCTCTTCTTACAACCCACAATTTACTGGCCAGCCGGCTCTCGACCAGCTTTTAGAACCAAACACCCGCAAGTCCGCCCCCGACTCGTTATTAATGAATGGCCTGATGATAGCTACAATTTTGATTTTTGGATTTATTATCTGTCCGCATAATTTCGAAGTTACAAAGCTTTGCACTACGAATCAGTGCTCTGTACTTTGTGCGCCAGATGACATTACTTGGATTCGAATTGACAATTTATCTTCAACGCCTCTATTCAGCAAAATTCATAGATTCCGATCCCGTTTTATTTGCTTTTATTGTGTTGACTTCTATGTGTTCTTTTAACGTAATTCTGAAAAACGTCATAATAGTCTGCTTTCAGAACAGACATGGTGATCAACGCCGGTGGCTTGCCTCCAACTCCGAGCAGCTCGGATATCAAGGAAGAGGTGCCGAAAGAGGTAGCACATTAAATTTTTGTTGTGTGAGAAGGTCAAGGAGCTGGGACCTGTGAAGGAAGGCACATGCGCCGCGCTTGTGGTTCCAATGACTTTCATTTTCCATATAACTACTAAACCCCACGTTTAGAAAGCCCAGTACACGATGCACGGAGTTTTACACTTTCTACAACACGAATGGGGACAATATGAGATGGAGCGGGCGAAATGGGAGATGGAGCGCTCCGAGTTGCATGTATTTTTGGCTATGTGATTTAAAACCCGACGTTTAGGCAAGGATCAGCTTTCTGCAAGGCGAACGGAAGGGACAGGACAATCTCAAACACGATTTGATCAGACGTGTCAAGATGCTTGAATATTGTTTAAAACAAGAGAGGTATGATAATTATACGATGGTTTTTGTATTGTTTTTATAGGCTGAAGCTGTACCGACTGACGCACAACGGAGAGGAGCCTGCCGATTTCGACTTTTACAAGAAGTGTCCAGGTGATTCTTTCCTTTTCAATCTATAAACGGTTTTTTTAGAACGAACCGTTAATGACGATGAGAATATGTCGGATACGATTGGGGCAAATGTGCTTCCTTTCCATAAAGGGCGTGTATTGCTCAGACAATATCTCAATGTGAGTCTTTTCGCTTCGAAGGATATCCGTGCATCAATTCCGAAAGTCTTTACGTTACCTGCTGCTTAAAGAGATAGGGGCGGCATAAGTCAATCGATTACGCGAGGGAAAGAAAATGTCTCTGCGCCTCTCCCCTGGGAGCCCTCTCTCGCGCGAGATCGCCGCGGGACCTGTTGAACCCCCCCTCCCCAAGGGGGGTTCAACAGATGCCGTCCTCATCTCTTTAAATGTCTAGTTTTACTGGCAAAATTGGCACCATTCCCAGCTATTGATTTTCCCCCGAAACCACGAAATATTTATCATTTTAGGAAATTGGCTACTCTGAGGCCGTGGTCGATGTGCGCACTTTCCGCACAAAATCTCTGGCTGAAATGGTGGAAGACGGTTCTGAAGACGATGTGAAAGCTAAAAAAGAGCGTATGGACAGGTGAAGCTTTTTCTCGTCCCGCAACGAATTGTTTCAGTAGTCTTGATGATGGCCGTCGTAACGATCTGGACATGGACGCAGCTGATGCACTGGGAGAATTCGACTTCCTTAATGTAAACTGCTTGCGTTTTTTCGACATTGATATCTGTTTAGGGTGGCGACACGAACAATGGTGGCACAGGAATTGGTGATAATTGGCACAACATTCACGCGGATCGTATCGAGGCATTGAAGGAACGCTATAAGTACGTGTTCCCCCCATTCTTTCATTTTGGTTTTCAGGCAAGAGAAGCGACTGCGTAACCCGGCCTACCAAGAAGAGGAATCGCCTTTTCAGAACTCTCAAGACAAAGACGACCGAGGTTTTTCATCTTCATAGACTAATTTTTTTTTGTTAGGTAACAATAGCGGGTTTCCAAAGCTCGGCGAACCAAGTAGCAAGCGCGGCGAATACATGGACATTACTGATGCTCTAGGGATTGCTGATGATTCTATAGATATTAAAGATAATTTTGCGAACGATGAGGTATACCCGTTCTTTGCAATAAAAGATTTGATGTGATGTGATTAGGAGGAGAATGTGCGTGAAACTCCAAAATGGAATCTTTGTCTCACACTTCGTTCTCATCTGGATTCTGTCCGCGCAATGCAGGTGGTTTTTTTTTGATTGGCGGACGGCGTTTTTAGTTTCATCCTGTTGAGCCTACAGTGTTTACTGTTTCGGAAGATGGCACTTGTAAAATGTGGAACTTGGAAGTGAAGAATAAGGAAATCAGTGAGTTTTTGTGATTGTAGCGGATTGTTGCTTAGGCTTGGATTACAGTGCAAAAGATACATTATGAAATCGTGATTTTATGAGACGCGAAAGCTGATACCGTCTTTAACCATCCATTAAGGTGAATGTGAGCCCCTCTACACATTCCGAGGACACGAAGGCCCCATTGTCTGCATGGATTTATCACCAACTGGCGAAGTAGTCTACACGGCTGGTCATGATGCTACCATCTGCTGTTGGCGACCACCGTCAAAGAAGCGAGAGATCTATGACAGATTTGGTAAGGTTTTTGCATTGTTAGTCGACCTGTTTTCAGATTCCGAAGTGCTACTTGACCGTTTGGAAGGGCACACCGACGTTATTTGGGATCTTGCTTACCATTCATCGGACAATCGCCTGGTCTCGGCATCGGCTGATCAGACCATTCGGTTTTGGGAGCCAGGTACAGCTCGCATTTCCTTTCTAACGGCCTGAAATCTATAGCCAGCATGTGCGACACGACATTGTTGGCGACCTGGAGAGGATGGGAAGAAGGAAGTACCCCTACCTCTGTCGATTTTGTTTCCACGGAACCGACTCAACTACTGGCTGGTTTCTCTAACAACATTGCCGGTATTCTTGATGTGGAGACGGGCGAGAATGTTGTTCGCTTTAAATTCGACGGTATGTTTTATTATTATTGTCGTTAAGCGCTGTTCTGTCGGCCTGCAGACGCGGATCTAACTTAACTGTTGCAGAAACTGGCCCCGGTTTGAACGTGAACAAAATAATTTCCCATCCAACAATGCCTACTGCAATCACCGCTGGGAATGATAGAAAAATTCGCTATTTCGACAATCGCACTGGTATGGTGGATTGCATGTAGTACCAATTTTCTTTTTTCAGGTGAGCTGATCCATTCGGCTGTTGGGCATGTTGAATCGATTTCTTCATTGGCTGTCGATCCTAATGGTCTATATTTGCTGTCCGGCAGTCATGATGGCTCACTACGTGTTTGGGATTTGGAAAAACGCGTTTGCCTCCAGGTTTGCTTCCAAAATCGTGCCCTAATATTTTTTTAGGAGATTGCCGCTCATCGAAAGAAGTTTGATGCCGCTGTGAACTCTATAGCGTTCCATCCGTCTCGCCCATTAATCGGTTCCGCAGGAGCAGACAGTCTTGGAAAGGTGGCGTCTTTCACTGCTATCAGGGATTTGGATTTTTCAGGTCTTTTCGGGGCACCCCGATTTAACACTGGGATAATGTTTATGATGAATGGTCAAATGGTCAACTGGTCCCCTAAACGTTTATGACGCGTCGACCGTCGTTGCTCAAACTCGTGTTGTCTGGATATTTCTTGCGATGCAAGCCGGTGTATGCTAATAATGGACTTTAGCCCTTCCCACCCAGAATTCCGTCCAGCTAAACGGCCGCCAGCCAAGGCAACCATGCCATTTCATTTCTGTGTTTAAATGATAGTATCTTCGGATCCCTGCGGACCTTTTCCTGATCTCTACTCTCACTGGCAATCCGTAAAATTCTTCTTGTGCTCTGTGAATTTCATCTGGAGGCTGGTAATTCCCACACCCACTCTGTGTCTAGGTCTGTGTATCGAAAAATTCCTCGCTCTGTAACCCATTGATTGTCCCTATCAAACATCCGTCCTTCCATCTCTCCATCTATGTTTCTTAAAGTGCCAGTTGTCATCACCGTCTGTTCTCGACGTTAGCACCGAATCCACCTCTCTACACCGTATTCTCCACCTGTGAATTCATACGGATTTGCCACCTACCACCCCTCCCACCAGTTCTGTGCATCCCGTTATTAGTCGACGTGGATGCGATTATTTCCTGTTCCTACTACCTATAACGTTCCGACCCTATAACGTTGTTTCCCGCACCCCACCCCCACTCCACTCTTCAATTGATGTACTTCAGCGTTGTTGCAGGCAGGCTTGTGGTTTGCGGAAAACTTTTCCGTGCCCCTGCGATTGCTAAGACATTCAATTGACTTCGCTCGGCTGGTATATATAATTCATTTCTTTAACGCTGTCCATTGACCCGATTCCTGGCTCGAAAAGGTCCTATTAGTGAATATTTGCGAATAAACGCCTTTTTTATAATCGCTTCTGGCCAACACACCGTATCCCACAGAATTTTATTGCAACAAGCGATTCAGACTGCCTGTGAAGTCAATTTTTTCGGTAGCAGATTTCAAGCGCAGTTTAGAAAATTTGACCTCGATTCCTCCAGCTTTTTTTGTGAAAATACTTTGTTTTTCCTAGACAAACAAATAAACCTTCAAGGTATTTCTGACAGAATCCTTCAGCTCGGGCGTAGTAATACAAAATAGTTGGCGCTCCTGCTCAACCTCGAAACCGTGGCACAACACAACCGGTTCTGAGCGTCAACTCACGCTTGATTGCTTTTCGGCGGCATTTTTGGACGGCACGGTTGAAAAATGGATTCACCCTTCGGAAAAATAGGTCGCCGTGCGTTCATCATTTATTCTGTAGACTTGATGATGTATGTCACGCATTTTTTTCGCAGCCTCATTTTCTCTCTTTGTGGCGATCGATGAGCTGTGGAAAGAGGCTTTCTCCCCCTTTCCCCCGACCCCCAAAGCGCGTAAACAAAAATAGTTTCTGGTGAATCTGGGAGGAAACGGCGCGGTTTTTTATGTTATCGCTTTTCCGCTTTTAAGAAAATAATTTAATGTTTGATAAGTTTACCTCTGTTAAATTTAGCATTCTCAGAACTTTTTGCTCTATGTTTTCTTCACCGCATCGGCTTCTTTTTCCACATAAACAAGCTATATACGATGCTTGATACCCATTTTTTTCGATTTTACCGGGGATATATCTAACTAGCTAGTCATACCAAACATATACGGCTCACAAAAGTAATAAGACGCGGGAATCAAGGTGGACGGTTTATCCTTTTCCTTTTGTGTAGGTCACTTTATCCGTTGTCCGTATACTACGCGTATGTGGTTGTGGATCGTTCTTTCCGCCATTGATTCTCCTAGGCCTTTTTTGTCAAAACGGCGTTGCTTTCCAAATTGTAAATCTCACGATGCTTTGTACAACGATCACCACAGCCGGAATTTATTTAATCTACAGGTATTTTATTATTATTTATAAAGGGCTATGTTCTTGCAGCGCTGGCTACTTAGTATATAGTTTTTGTAGTGGTAAAAACATTTTGTGTCTCGTCATCCTTGTGGTTTTTTCATTTTTTTAGTTGCAACCAACAGGAAAAGGAAGTATACACTCTTCTTTCACTTTTTTTTTTGCTTGCGCAGTCAATTTATTGCGTTGCTATCGCCTTTATTCTCTTACGCATTAACTCAGATGGTTTTCGAAACTTTCACAAGCAACCCTCATTCATTTAGAACAAACATTCGAAGGGCGTATGGGCTCTATTTGGTTTTTCTCTTAGCAGTTCCTCCTCGTATTTGGAATTCACCTTCTCGGGGCCCTCACAATGATGCGAAAATTGTATATTTTTCTTCGATTGCTGGCGTTCAGCTTGTTATTCCACTGGGCTTCTTTAGCTTCTTATAATATCGTTTATTTTCAGAAAGATGCACGGCGTTTCCGGCTGTTCCTTTTGCGACATTGTAACAAACAAGAAGGATCAGCACTTGGCCACCAGCGATAAGGTATGCTTTAATGGATCCTTGATGTTTGCTCGCGGACTTTATTTTGGCGCGCATTCGTTTGACTTCTGCAAATGTAGTGTAGTTCGACGAAACAAAGCATTAGATCATTTTAAAATGTAAGATTTATAAATTTTTAGTGCGTGGTGATCAAGGATAAAAGCCCGAAGGCTCCACATCACTACCTGGTTCTTTCACGCGCTCACATCAACAAGCCGACCGACCTTACGTATGCTGATGTTGACCTCAGTAAGTTTTTTTGCATCTCGGCTTTGGCACGGGTTTTTTTTCTTTTCGAAAGTTACATTCCTTTTTTAGTCAAAGAGATGGAAACGGCCGGCCGCGAGGTTTTACGCGTTGAACTGAAAGCGAAAGGTGAAGCTGATACGGTATATTTCGTTTGGATTGTTTTTATCTTTATCTTAGGTGGATGATATGTTGCGCATTGGATTCCATTGGCCACCAATGGTCCGAGTAAACCATCTCCACATGCACGTCCTATATCCGGTGAAAGATGTTTGTTTTTAGAACGTTGTTTATGAAATGATGTTTTAGCTCGGATTTTTCTCGAAGATGCTCGTTTTCAAGCCAGGAAAAGTGTTCAAGGAATCCGGAAAGTTGATTCAGGTGGATTTGTCGCTTTATTTGTCGTTTTTCTTGTCTAGCGGGCTACATTTCATCATTTGTTCAAATTATTTTTTTAGGAGCTTGAGGAGAAATCTGGCCGTCGACCATCGGATCAAGTTCACGATGTAGACCCGAACAACCCGGCGAAAAATGACGTCTACGAGGCTTTGCCCGCCCACGCTATTGCCAACTGAATTTGCCTACCTCGTTATTCACTTTTTTGTGAATTTTGTGAATACTTGCCCCTGTGTCATTTCCCCGTACGAGCTTTTTACCCGTTGATATTACTCTTTTTTTCGAGCGCGTGTTTGCAAAGTGTTGCCGTTGACAGCTGCCTTCCAAATTGAGTGCTTTGATGATAAAAACAATATAACCGTTTATTAAACAGTGGCACATTGAAGCAGCATGACGGAATCGAATGTTTAAAATGAGATCATTATCTTTACTGTGAAGTGAGATCGGCGACTGGATTGAAGCAATAATCGAGCGACTAGTAATAGCCTTCATAGGGCAGGTAGTTGTACGCGTCCAGGGAGCGTTTGTATAGGTACGGCGAGTCATAGTACCTGGGATCCAGTAGTGTACTTTTTAGGTAGTGAAAGTCACCTTGCCATCGCATCACCGCTCCAATCGCCTGCAAAAGCACGTCCGCCGCCTCGTCGTTCTAACCTACAACGAGCGGTTCATACAAAATTTTAGCGACTAGAGCTAAGGTTTTCCGCTAAGACCTACCTGAAGCCTCCGAGGCCTCCACCCCACGAGCCTCGTCCACCAGAATGGAAGGCGCGCCCACCAGCTCGTTTGTCGAGGAAGAAATACGGCGATCCACCGGAAAGCCGTTTCGCCGAGGGGAAGAACGCATCCATTCCACGGAAGGCCCGGGCTCCACCGCGCTTGTCCAAGCTGCAACACGTTCCTACCATTGAGAAAAAGCCTTGGGAAAGGCCGGCAAGCAAGTAACAAAAACCACCGTTACGTCAGTGTGCCCTTTTCTTTGTAAGTTTAGATAGCCTCCCTGTTGTATATCCTTGAGAGACACTAGCTAGCCAACGCAAATTCACGGCCTGGGGCCATCAGTATTTTTTGCTGGTGCCCATTTACCGCCCGGAAACCCGGTTTTCTGGGCCAACGTAAATCTAATTCTGACGACCACGGGGATGAGTACGGGGAATCAAGTTACGCAAGCGAGCGCGGTGTCTTCAAGAAGTGGTATGCGGAAATTGAAGTCGAAACCTACCTATCTGTCGACGGCTCAGCTGCCTTTTCAACCGCACTCGGAGCACATGACCCTGAAATTCAGGATATTAGTAAGTCCCTTGCCGTTGATTTTTAGGTGGAGTTTCGGATTGGCGGCCTTTGTCTGGGCAGAAATTCAAGCCAAGCCCTCGGCACGCGAGTAGCATTTGTGATTGTTGGCGCTTAAAGATCGCGTGTGACGAATGCGAACGAGACTGCGATGAGAAATCTCGTTAGGGGGAGCGCTCGCTTGCGTCTGGTTAGCGCAATCGTTGCGCATCGAGCATTCGGTCTGTCTAGCTGTTTTTAGACATATAGCGCGGAAGTCAAAGAAGTACGTACTGATTTTAAACGACTTCCTTGTTGCATAAATTTCAGCAAATGCCACCCCCTAGCAACTTGGGATGAGGAGCCTATGTGAACCCCAAGTTTTTGGCTTTAGGCCTAAGAATGGGCAATGGGTCCCAAGGGGGGTCTCAAGTCCAAAAAAGTGCCTGCCATTCGGGCATGCAGCCAAGAAAAAGGGGGGAATCTGGCTGCGAAAATGGATGAATGGACGATCGACACTGTTGTATAAGAAGCTGTTTGAGAAACAGCATTTGCGAGGCAAAGAGATAAATCAACTTACCGACGGCCACCAGAACGGATATTGTAACAAGGGCCAATGGAAGACCGAACGAGGGCCATCTGACGCTCATCATCTACCCACGTCGTCAAGCTGCAAAGATATAGGGATTCTAAGAAAGAAACTGGCAAGGAAGAAAGCCCAGAACCGACGAATTAAGATAAAAGATCAATAATATTCTGGTAAGAATTCGATAGCGGCCCAAACGTGACGCATTGGCGAAAGGAAAAGCGTGGGTCATGTTTTAGAGGTTCCAGAAAAAAGGAAGCCGTTTCGAAGCGAGATGAAATATTGATGAGAGCATCCTTCCAAACCGTACCCGCTGCGCCCACGGACTATTGTTGCTGGAGTCGATCTTTTTACGTGAAAAATTGACGAAGACTATTCCTCTCTGGTCTTTAATAATTTCTAAACGTGATCAAAAGTCGGAATAGAGGGCCTGGGTTTTCTAAAGGGGGATGTCTATGCACAAAATGTGCGCCAAAATTCGGGGAATTTTTAATTTGGGAAGGCGGCTGCATGGGGGCCATCATTTTCACAGGGAGGCAAATAATTTTTGAAGGTTTTTGATGTGAAGTTTGGGGTGGGGATAAAAATCAACTGCGTAGCCAATAGCGTATGAGATTACAGCAGTTTCAGAATGATAGAAGACCCCAAGTTTAGCGCGCCCACCCTCAAGGATATAACGTATAGGATTTCTTAAGGTTCTGGAACGACTATATTGGAATGACGAACAGCCCGGCTAGGCCGAAAATAACTAGAAGCGAGCGAGAGGGGGTGGTGGATTGGCTGGAAGAAGTGCGGACGGGCTGGCCTGGAATATTCATCAGCACCACAAGAAGGGCTGACCGAGGCGTGCCGGCTGTTTGGAAGAAGATTCCTGTCAAAATAAAGTTCGAAAAACCTTTTTTCCTTATGTGGCACGTCTATTGAATCGCGAATATAGGGCGTTGTTGCAAAATTCATTAGAAATCCCCCAGACGGGAGCCGTGAATATTCCCAACCCACCCGGGAAAATAAGAAAAGCAAATTACCCGGGCGGATTTCAGGGAATTATCGAAACATCTGGATGAAAAATTGGGGTACAAAAGAAGGAATGGCATTAAAATGATGGGATAGTGTGAGGAGAAGAGCTGTGGGCCCTATTGTGGGCCTCTAAGGGTCCTGGGAGACGCGGCGTCATGTTTCGCCGCCATTGCCACAGCATTTTCCTTTCAACATTTTGGAATGGTTTGCCGTGAAATTCTTCGATTTCAGCGGTGAGAAAAAGCAGAAAAACGAAGTCAGGGAAAGTGGTTTTTGATTTTGGGATTAAACTACAGTATGGTAGAGATTAGTGTGGTAGCTGCAAAATTTATCTCCGCTGCGAGCTTCGAAAATGAGCCTAAGAAAAAGATAGGTAAGAGAAATCGAGACAGAGAGTGAGAGGGAGAGAGAGCGCCCGATAATTCGAGGGGCCACTTTTTTAGGTTCGGGCCATTTTTGGTCCCTTCCGGGAGGTATGGCCCGGATACACGTCGGAGTGGCCCGAAAAACCAGAGTGGGTGGTTCCTCCGTGCATATTTCAGCGATCAGTTAATCTGAACCCTTTTGGTCCCAGTTTGCAAGCAGAAAAAATATGTGTTTTAAAGGGAGTTGAAAGTGGAAATGACTTATTTTCGTTTATGGGTTCTCCGTAGAGCCCCAGCCTGACCAATTGGCAACTTTTAAAGACGGAAGACCGGAAATCGAGTGGCGGAAGGGGCTGAATAGGTGGGGGTTCGACTAGTTTGCATCCATTGCAGATAGCCAAATAGCCGGCGCGTTAGTCCATATCCACTCATCATCCCCATCAGCCATTCCAACACCAAAAAGCCGTGTGGGCGAACGGCTTTTCAACCGGAAATACCCGGGCTGTAGCGGAAGAGGCAGGGGATGAAAAGTTAATTGCTAAACACCCAAACATGGATGAGGGCTTGGGCAGTAATTTTCTAGGATCAGGGACGGGCAGTAAATAATTGTACAAAGTGTAGAAAATCAGGGTAAATTATCTGAGGTATTAAAAATACATAAAAAATAGAGTTTGCGGATGACACTTTGCTTGTGACTGTATCATCACGGCGTCCGGAGGATGTCACGATATGGGAAGCATTTTAAGGTATCGATTATGCCTCTAAATTCGTAAAAATTTGACGATGAGCGTGTTTTTCGTTTTTTTTAATCGAAATTAGGAAAGCACTATGCAAATTTATGACTGTTATTAGTCTAACGCAAGGCAGAATTTTGTAAAAAGCGTATCGAAAAACGGAGAAGGGTCAGCAAGTATTTTCTCAAAATTGGCACGTGTACCCTGGAAGAAGAGTGCGGAACACCGACTTCAACCTCCCCATGAATTCAAGACGTCAGCCCCAGCCAGTGCC
This sequence comes from Mesorhabditis sp. LJ9110, assembly GCA_038088335.1. Classification (NCBI taxonomy): domain Eukaryota; kingdom Metazoa; phylum Nematoda; class Chromadorea; order Rhabditida; family Rhabditidae; genus Mesorhabditis; species Mesorhabditis sp. LJ9110. The sequence continues at coordinate 188,034 of JBBGBA010000089.1, forward strand.
CATTCGAGCGTTTCCGAACAAGAAGAAGAAGAAGCTCCCCTTCCCATCCCTACCCCAACCCCTCCGACTGCTTCGGAAATCGGATTCGGCCCTTCTGGTGGACACAATGGCTGATTCTTGGCGGGGGGCTACCCCTGGTTCGGCAGAAACTTCCAGGATGTTTTCCCTTTTTCTCGCGAGTCTACCCCAGTTGTGGAATCACTAATAGGCCCGGGTTGGTTAAAAAGTTGACCTGGTTGCGTCACTGGGGTTACGACACTGGATTTTAGTGATTTTTAAGGGACCTGGTAATAGTAATAAAAATTGACCAATACAGCTACACAGCCAAACCATGACGGGGTATCTAAAGATTTTGTTCCGTGTTCGAAAAGCTATGACCTTTTTCTCGCCATAAAAATCTTCTGCTGAATCAGCAAAAAGGATGTCGTAGGAGGAGAAGGGGGGGGGAGGAGGGACAGCCGTCATCCACTGATCACCGGAGGAAATCGGTTCTCCGGATGGCGAGCGTCAGAGGAGAGTCAGCGAACAAGGAGAGGCGGCTCGCTACTGGCTGACGGGACGCCTCGAAAGTGGCCTATTTGCGCTCCAATTTGAATAGAACATGACCGGGTTACGTGGAGAAGAAATAGGAGAACAGTCGATGAAAGGATCCAGCCAAAAAATATTACACGGTTCGGCCAGGTTTTGGTTCTATACTGTGAGTGGGGGAGGCTAACTTTGGCGTATTGCCGCGTAGGGTTCCAATGAGGAAACATACACTATTGAAGTAGTTTTTACACGGCGTTAAGTATACAAAGTTGATAAAGAAATTGCGAAAGTTTTGAAATGATTTTTGGTAAAAAATATTTTAAATCAACGCAAATTCGAACTTTTCGATTGTCTAAAGATTATATCGGCTTTACATTTTGAAATTTAGGTAGCAACCTCTAAAATAATAAAAATACAGTTTAACGCCAAAGAATTTGCTAGATAGGCCAGCTCGCTTTTCTAACCCTTCTAGTTTTGAAACAAACAACCCCGTACACAGGAACGTTTCGGCATCAACATCATTGACCCCGCCCCTACCATCTATCAAATCAAAGGCACCCCCAGGGCACCACATAACCGAATATACGATCCCAATACAGACTCGAATCAACCTCAGCAATGACGCCAGTGTAAAGCCTATCCCCCAGAAACAAAGCCTAGACACCACAAACACCCTCCCTCCCCGCTACCGTACCCATAAAAACTTTGGCGACACAAACAAGCGTAGAATGTGGGGCCCGACGCGCCAGGAGACTGATGTACTATTTGAAGTGTTAGGGCTGGCAACCAAGCCAGTCGAAGAATAAGGTGAAGGCGGAACTTTTCCTTCGAAGGCGGGAAAGCGGGGTGGCGTCAGCTTATTTATGGAGCTTCGAAGTTGGAGGGGGAAAAGCATGGTCCCTTGGGGGCTTCAGATGCCCCGATATGGCCTCGTGAGCACGTTTGGAAAGGGGTGGAGGGTGATCCGCCTTTCCCTTCTTCTCCTTGGTAGGAAATGGGGCTCGAATCGCGCTGACATCCTTTTTGGGCTGCTTGCTATCTTTTGGATAAATCGAGGGAGGATGGAGGGAAAAGTGCATGCACGTGCTGTTTTTTAAAGAGTGTAAAAACAGGAAATCGGAAATTTAAGGATAAGGAAAAAGCGCTCTGCCGATTTGACTTTTTACAAATGGCTTGAATACGTTGCAGCAACAAACCATACAAGAAATTGTCAAAAATCCGGTTTTAGGGGTCGATAGAACCTGATTTGCATACGGCAAAAAATCTAATTTTTTGAATTTTGTATTTAAGGAGTTGTACTATATTCATTTAATACTTTATCCATGACGATCGCAAGAATTTAAGTAAAAATTTTTTTTAGCTCCACATCAGCTGTCGTTCTTTGGTGGGAACAAACGCTCGAGCCCGACGAAAATGTTGCCCATTAACGGGATGATCATCAACAACTGAAAATCCTCTTAATCCGTTAATTTCATCTTTGACGCACCTTATGCGGTAGACGTTGATCCAACAGGTACGCATGCATAATTGTGATTTTCAAACTGTCAGACTGTGCCCGCCGCACCATGGCCAATGCCATTGATTGGCAAGACTCGCTCTTAGTATCCGCCCACAGCACTCGATCGAACAGCAAAATGCTCTCGACTTCCGAGATCTAGAAGCCATTTTAATGCCACACCTCACAACTTCTCCTACCTTTTGTTGAAGCTTCGCCGGCACCATTATAGACAACCCAAGAATACCACCAGAAACAATCATAAAACCGGAAATCAGCCCAAAGAACGCTCCGGTAATGTCGGCTCTATGGCCAATAATAAAAAACATTCCATTTGCCTAGAAACTAGAATTTACGTTATTTTTTAGTTAATACCTGGATTATAGCGGCCCCAACAAGCCCAAAGGTGGCCAATTTCCCGATATGGCCATGGGAGTACCGGACAAGCTCCAGAATTTCGTGTTGGCGGCTTGAGTAGTTGCTCAGGGTGTCTTGGTCCTAAATAAATATAACTTTAAATTTTATCAGCGAGACAAACATTTAATTTCCCGGCTTCAGAGGCTTCTTTAAGATCGTTATTGAAGGCTTTGAGCTTGCGTCCCATTGCATGGGTAGAAATGACGTAAATTGCGATTGAAACGCATGAAACGAAGCCTAAAAACAATGTAAATTAGGTTTTTCAATTAGCTATTTTTGCAGACATAATACGATTAATATAAATGTCAGAGTCAACCCACCAATTAAAGCTCGAATCAGAGGCTCGGCTCCCCAAAAATTTGACGAATCGTACTGATACGTCCTCAAAGCCACGTTCTTTAGAAAAGTATATTTTTTAACATACGGTAGCGTCGAATTAACATCACGCTGGAAAATATGCCCCTCCCCAGCTGGTAATATATAGACGGTGAGCAGGATTAGGCTGAAGATAAATGCCTTCACATGTGTCTTTGCAAAGCTTTCTTCCGATCGAACTGGTCCCTAGAATTATGTAATTATTGTTGGATTATAATTATTTTCTTACCTCTTCCAGGGCATCAAGTTTTTCCTGGAACTCGCGTGGATATTGGCAATGTGTCCAAATGGCTAGGCATACTGTAGACGCAATCCCGAACAAAAAGACGCCCGCGTCAATGTTCGATTCTGCCCATCCCATTGTGAACGCCTTAAAAGTATAATAACGGTAAATTGAATTATATTAAAGATATACCTTTGCATCGATCGACATAATCATAACAAATTTGGCAAAAAATACAAAGAGAATGAAAAGGAAGACAATGGTGGAAAGGGCGGCGCGGCATCGTCGACCCCTCTTCCGGCTTTCTTCCCAACTGAAACAATAAATTATCATACATTTTAAAAGATATTAGTGGCTACCTAAATATAGAATCGGTCAGATCAACACCAAGGTATCTGAGTATCTGCTCGAAAGGCCCGAAGACATGTACCCGTGGCCGGAATTTTCCTTCCATCATTGGAGACTCTGAAAATTTTTTGCGAGTTTTTAGTTTATCTAAGTAATTTTAATTTTTTTTACTAGGAATTTACTATTTAGCACTATTTATTTAATAAACCTATACCCTCAAATTCCATGGGAAATCAATTTAGAATTGAATTGAAACAGAAAATAACCGTCGGAGTCACTATGGCTAAACTTTTCCCAGGTGAGAGAAGATGCTATCGCCTGGATTAAAAAAACATGGGACAGGCAACATCGTGTACGCTACACTACAATAGACGTTTCCAAACTAGGAGTATCTTTTGATGAGATAATGTCTAAATGGATGGTTCAGCAGGAAAGGCCTGTAAACCTAGAAAGAGTGTGTCCATCGATGGCTTGGAGGCTAAAACGTGCCCCTAGGCATCGCCTACAATACGTCCTATTGTGAGGGAACACATTTTGCAAAAGCTTTCTCCTTCCCGTCCATGTACATCAGGCAGCGCTATGTGATACACTAGGATTACGAGCAAAGGGAAATACGTCATATTGGAGTAGAGCCGGACTTATTCAAATCAATTCCACCAGAAATCTGAGAATCTTTACATGGAAATCACGGATGAAGCGCCTGCTTTGTGCGTCAAAGTATGACAAATTGGAGAGCTTGAAAAAAATCTACAAATTTGAATATGAACTGGATTAAATTGCTGGATGAAAGATCGAACCCCAAAATGCCTGCATAGCTTTTGATACATGTGGCGTCTTCTCATTTAACGATGGACTGATAGATACAAGATTCGAATGATCCAATGATGTCTCCATCGGATACTGGAATATCAACGGGGGCAAATCCTCGCTTGAATGATTCAGACGACGATCGTGACCCAGTCAGGGGGGGATTCGCGGGGCCTATTCGGGACATCCCCTTCTTCGTGGCTAGAGAATAGAGACTGCAAGATGGAGAGAGAGAAAGAGAGAGAATGAGAGAGATAGCAAGGAAGAACATCAAAAAGGCCGACCATTATTTGCTTGTCGTCCATCACCTGTCCTCCGGTGGGGCACAGGCAAAATGGAGAGGGGCCCCGGACTATCCGGAAACACGGCTACGAACTTTTTTGTTGGACCGGAAAATGTCCCAGACCTTTTTGTACGATTAAAATGGGTGAAGAATAGGACAATTTGGGGTGGTCATTAGTTTTATTTAGACGGGAAAGTCTATCGAGTCTGGTTCACGATCAATATGATAGGCAAAAAAATTTGATACATTTAAAGACAAGACATTTTCTGGTGCTCCCACATGTGGAGAAATTTTTTTGCTTCAAAACAGGCCATTTAAATAATTTTAACAGGTATAATCGAACCCGAGGTTAGGAGTAACCAGGGATTTAAAGCCAAAAAGCTATGTTAATTAATGTAAAGTCAAAAAGAATTGGGAAAAATGAAGTGAAAATGTTGGATAGACAGTGTTTTTGCAATAACACAAAAACTACGGTAGCTAGCGGTCTGAAAGTTTTTGTGAACATTTTAAATTGCTCGGAAATTTTGGAATTTAAATAGATGGGTTGAAATTTCAAGTAGATAGGTCCCGAATTGTCGAAATACCAGCGGAAACATTTTTTATTGGAGCATTTTCTATTTTCTCTAGTCTGCATGAAAAGGCGCTACAGTAAGACAAGAGCTTATGCCGAAACGTCAAAATTGCTGGGATATGCGCGATGTGGGTGTGCCGATGATTGTCGTTGTCATCCGGGCCGATCTTTCGAGGGTCCAAGAGGGGGGAGAAGAGGTCTTCTAGGAGGCCCAAACAGTCCATTTGACACGTCCCCCCCTTTCTACACAAACAAATAGCCGGAGGGGGGGGGGGATGATTGGGTTGGTGCTGTGGGTCGAGATTGGTTCCGTATTGGTGATACCTATGAGAGGGTGGGAAGTAAGTAGTAACAGGGGTTTAACGTAAAAAAAACGGCTTGGAAACTAGCGTTTCACGTTTTACAACTTAAGGTTTCGATAAAAAAATTGGCTTTTTAGGGTTCGCAACTGATTCAGATAAATTTCATTGAATTTGAAATCTATCTGTTGAGCTGAGCGTTCCTCGCATTGGGACTATTTTCTTATAAAGGATTGAAACCACAATTTGGCAAAATAAAAAGGCAAACGGATTAAAAGCTGCTGATCGCAACATTATATTCAGCGCTGTTAAAAAATTAAATTTGTCGCACTCTACTAAAAGCTCTCATGCTAATTAACATAAATAAATGGTCGTTAAAATTTGGCTAGCTGAACTTTGGTTATATAAAATAAATAAAGTTATTTATTTTATTATAAAAGTTATTTTATTTTTATAAGGTTTAACAAATTTTGGAAATCCGTAAAATACAACGATACATGAAATAAATTGCTATCCTTTTTGCGAAACAGTGAGGTAGCGAGGTAGTGAGGTATCAAGTCAACCTTACTGAAATTTATACCCTCTTTCTCTAAGCCCTAAAAACAATATCGCGTGGAAAAGCAAGAGCTTTGCATACGTTCCGAAACGCGCCGCCCACCTTTGAGTCACCTTTAAAGCATACAGAGGCTCGCGAACTGTGACCCTAATTGTTTTGTGCCACAGCCAGCCAACCAGCCGATTCAGCGGGTAGAGGTGGGGGAGGATATTTCGCGGATTTTCAGCGCTCCCCCGCAAGCCAACGGTGCGCATGAGGGCGTGGATAATTATAGGTGAGATGTGGTGGGTGTGTGTAGTTGTCTGTAGCGTGTAACCGGTTCTTTTCTGTGTGATCCATTCCGATGGATATACCATGGATTGCCACGCCAAATTGGACATAATCTCCTGCGGGGGGTATGTGTGAGAATGGCGCCGCATTTTTGTGCTTGACTATGTTGGGAATGTGGGGGGATTTGATGGTTTTTGGGTTTTAATTGATGTTTGAGGGGAAAGAGGAGCAGCGGAAAGTGAGAGGCGGTGGTAATTCTTTTGAACCCAGTAAAAGCCGGGAAAGTCGTTAATCGTCAAAATTTTAGAGATATCGCGACTACAAATTCTAAGCAACTTCATAGTGCCTTAGAAACCATCACAAAAACCTTGTTAATTAGTTTAAGGAATTTATAGTCTATTATTTCTACCCCCGACCTTGAATAACCCATCACTAACCGAAATCCAGCGGATTCTGCAATGCTTCCGTAAAACTTGTGCGCACCATAATATTAGAGGGGAATAGAAATTGGAATACGAGATCGCGGGGGGTATAAGCGGAAGAAAATGGCGGCCGCCGGCTCTCTTTTCCTACCTGGCTGCTGCTGTTGCTCCGTCTCCATATCGGGGCTGTTTGCCAATGGTGCTCGAAATTTGACGCCTTCACCAAACCACCCTCGGCACAAAATGGGCCGTTTCCTACGTTGAGCAAGAGGGGGGGGGGAGTATGCCTGAAACTGATTTTTATTATAAAAAGTAATGTTATGACGTAGAAAAGTAGGAAAATTGAATATCAGGATTAAAAACTCGAACTATAAGCTTATTGGGGTACTTGAATGCCACTTTTGTATGCATGTTCCAGTTATACAGGTAAAGTAAATTATTTTAAGCATGAATTATACGTCATTAGGCGCCAAATGGTCTTAGCTCGATAACTAAATCATCAGAATTTTTAAAAAGTCCTATTTTCGATCTCAAAATCTTTTCTTATTCTCTAACCTCTCTCTAAAACTTATGAAATTCTACAAGCATCATCAAGATCAACAAATGACTTCTGGCTATCAATCCTCAAACTCTACCCTGATCTGTTGTGACTATGATTGTTGGATGAATCATAGCGTCCCAATTTTTAAAGTTTCCCCGGCCCCCCCAGTCAAAGGGAATAAAAATGGAACAGGCTGGCAAGGAGGGGCAAAGTGGTGGATAGAGATGCTTTCGCTAGGCGGGATCACACCAACTCTGAGTTCAGTCACAAAACACAACATAGTTTATTTTGGGGACGCCTAGGCTTGGGATTAGGATCAGGGTTAGGATTAGAGGTGTTAGGCTTAGGTTGAGGCGTAGGCTTAGGCTCAAGCTTAAGCTTAGGCGGAGTCTTGAACCTAGGCTTCGGCTTAGGCTAGGCTTTTATACTTAGCATTAGGCATAGGCTTAGGCTCAGAATTCGGCTTAGGCTTGGACTTAGGCGTAGGCTTAGGCGTTGACTTAGGATTGAACTTACGCTTAGCTCTAGGCTTAGACTGAAAGCCCAAAAATTTGGTTACTTTTTCCGGAAATGACGCGCATGGCGCGAAAACAGCGCATTTTAGCTCGCCCCCCGAATTCAAGGGCGTTTTAAAACTTTTAATTTTCTAATGACCTTATACGAAATCTTTTTATTCCAAAAATGAAACACACCCATCTATCGATAGTTCATCAACCAAAACCACGAATCACAAAATAGACCGCGCACCCCAAAAATCCTGGTCGCTCGGCGCTCGGCATGGCATAAGTCTGTCGCGCCGGTGGTGTTGTGCAAATAGAAGCCAAATTCAAAAGAGGAGGGGAGAGACTACATGTAGCGGAAGGGGGGAGAGTAGAATTATGTACAGAGAAGCATACGAAGCCATCGGCTGCTGATGAAGGGATCTATGGAAACGGTGGGGCGCGCCGAGGGCCCAGGATAGGGCCCAAAGTCTGGCCCTGGGTATAAAGCCCTCTAAGGCACCGGAAATCATTTTGTGGCCGCGTGAACTAGGGGCAACTACAATTAACGCGGCCGAGGTGGAGAGGAAATTGAGTAATTATGGGTCTGAAGGGTTATTAGGGCAAATATGTTGTTTTTGTAGCATTTAGAGAGCCATTTCTGTTAAAAAGCATCCGATGTACAAGATCAGAGGATGCACAAATTTATTCAATTAATGGTGCCCTTTTTGCAGATATAACGCGAGTAGTGAAATCCTGCCAACCACCAGTTCCACATTTTAGGCTGCTTCGGGTAGCAAGATGCATCATTATGAACCTATTATTTCATTATTAGAAAACAAAACAAGAGCCGCCACCTCAAAGCCGCAGTCATACATCTCGGCAATCACACAATCTCCGTTTCCAAAACCACAGTAATCCAGGGGAGACCCATCAAGCCAGAACGTTGAATTGGGTGAGGGTGAGTGGGCAAGCCCTATCGAAAATATATTGAAACTCTAGAAAATTCGGATACTCACCAATCCAGGTCCACCCCCAGTCGCATGGTCTGTCATATCCAGCAACTGTTTCGTTGACAAAGTGCGCGTAGACAAGGTCTGGATTGAAAATTAAAAAAATTTATAAAACTTTATAAAACTATTGAATAAGTATTATTAAAAAGATCTATGGTAATTTTTTTAAATTATTATAATATTTCTACAGCTTACCGTAAACAAAATCCGCCTCGATCTTTGAATGAATCGAAACCAGTTGTGAACCGGAAGCATTACAGGCCTGCTGCGCATCGTCAAAGTTGAAAAGGTTCCATTGTTGGTCAGAATTGAAGGTAAGGTCCTTAAAAGCCGTAGAAAAATTTGAATGAAGGCACCTGGAACCAATAGCAGCTTTGGTTAAAAAATATCCAGCCTGGCTGGCAGCGAGCGGTCGGTTGGGGCGCTATGGCTACGTAATTAACTGTTTCTTTAAAAATACCAAGCGCACAGATCAGCTTCGACGGTTTGGAGCAGCTTCTCGAGTACCAGAAGGTTGAATTATCAATGATTGCGCAAGAATCACGGTTGTCGGGTTGACCTGAAAGGTGGAAAAGTTCATTGTTTCCAAAATCCAATTTTCTATCAGTATGGAAAAATTCAACTTATCGAAATTTCATTATGTCAATTATTTTCTCGATCAATGCACGGAAACTACAATTTGCCGAATGTTTGAGATGTATAATCGTGGCGAAAAGGATTTTCGGCAAAATGAAATGCCGAAAAATTATTTTCGACAAGTGAATTTCGACAAAATTATTTTCGCCGAAATGAAATAAGCCACAAAAAGCATGTTATACAATCACCTTTCCAAGCTGACTTAGCTTTTGGAACCTTGTTGCGTTAAAAGCTAGACGCTAATTTTTCGAAGAACTATTTCATAAAAATGAATTTCGACAAAATGATTTTGGGAAATAGGTTTTCGAAATGCGTGTGAATATCGGAAGTGTGTCTAAATACCATAATCCTACCCGGCGCCCATTTTTGATATGCTAGCTGTGTTCCATCGGCATACGTCCAATTCCCATCAGCTCCCTTGATAACACCAATCAAAAATGTTCGATCGGAGCTTGTATCTGAATAGAATTCCGGTCATTAAAAAGACCGAAAAATCTATTCACTAACCGTTCTTTGGAATTTGTGCAATTTGCGAGTTATAGAAAGCATCGGTGATTTTTGGGAGTTGGGCTCCATTTAGGGCGCATTGATGGCGAGCCGAATCTATCGTTCCATCTCCGAGTGGTGTACTAGCCCACAGGCAGATCTGGAATAAAAAAAGGTAACAAGATTGGAATCAAACGTGTTAACTTAAAAGCGTGTTAAGTCAACCGACCCCATTGGAATTAACATAACCGGATGGGCAATAATCTGCAAAAGCAGTGGCCAGAAATACAAACAACAATATGTGGACCGTTCCCATCTTGTAAGTCCAATTTTTGGCGGTTTCTCGGACAGTGGTCTCTCCTTATCTCCATTGGCCGCGTGCAAACTTCGCAAAACCAGATGACGAATATTCGGTGACGATCATTGCAGAATGTAGTAGTTGTATGGGAGGGTAAAGGTTGCTTAACGGGGGGAAGGGGAATAACGGGGTAGAAACAAATTTTGTAATTTTAAGGTTTAAGTTGCTATTTTGAAACGATGTAAAACGAGAGGTATTTAATAAAGACTTTCAATATAATAACCCATAAATTTAAATTGTGTTTTTCAAACTGAATTTAAATTTATGGATATAATTTTCGACCCGACACATCCGGTAGCATTCATGAAATCCCGACAAAAAGGCGAAAATTCAAAAATGATAGACTTATGGTATACCAGTGAAACTGACCGCTTCGCGGCCCTTTTCCACTGGCCCCCGTCTAGGAAACATATAATCCCCTTCCGTTTTTCAAGCCTGCGACGCAAGAGCCTGACTCTAGAAACCATTCTCTGGCCTGCGGCGCTAGCTACTGGTTTTTCTTCAGCATCGAGAGCCTAGGCCAAGGACCTATTCTTTGGCCTGCGGCGCTAGAGCGGGGGACTGGCCTAAATTTCGGATACCGAGAGCCTCGAAATATGTTTTGTTGTTGAACTATCAAAAAGCAAAAAGGTAAATTTGCTGAAGATCCGAACCCTCGACCATGTGCGTGGTAGACCGAGCGTCAAGCCACTATACCAAAGGGAGCATGGGGACGGGATGCGAGAAGGCCTCTTCGGTCCTGGCGCGCCGTATAACCCGGGCGGGAGGACTTCTAGTAATTTCGCAAAATCGCTTTTTTTTTAGTTTGCATGCGCCGAAAATTTGTAAAAATAATAAGATGCGCGTGATCCCCACTATCGAATACATAGGTGGTCCAAATTTCAGCCCGAAATTCCATCAGGCCATCGAGTTATGGCCCGGACACCATGGCTCGTAGCCCATTTTGTTAAGGATTTTCACCATTTTGCTTATAAAATTGTTAAATGAAGGAATTTCGAAAAACAAAAAATGCGTGTCTGGCAAATGCGTTTCTCCACCTCCATGCCAAAAATCAGCGCGAAATTCGGCCTGACGGCCGAGAAATCGTCATTACAGAAAACAAACATACTTTTCTCGCTTATAGGATAGGATATTACATCATGGGGGACAATGGTTTTGCATTTTCAAATAGCTAATTTAGATTACGTTATTTCCGCATGAAATCTAAGCGATGGCTATGTTTTCCATGCTTTATTAAATCACCAACAGAACGCCTCAAAAAATACCGAAATGCCGACAAATGGTGTTTCTCCCCCGTTATCTGGCCTGCTGCCAACATCAGGGAAAGCAATCGTTTTTCCTGTTATTTTTGCTACATATTTTTATTAGAATATTTTTAAAAACAACCGAGCATACAGTACTATGGATTTCTGTCATTATTCCCCTTACTCAAAATAGCACTTGGTGGCACCTCATTCTTTGAACTGCCACACTATTCAGACGATACAATTTTTATTCAAACGCTCGACTCGATCCTATGAAAACATTTTATGCCAACACCGCCAATATCGTTCAATATTCAAGATGCAGAAGCCACCATCCGGGCCGGTATTTCGGCTCTCGTTTAGGGCTTTCTAGGCAATAGTGCCGAATGCTGATAACAACGCGTACAGCATTGATTTCCCCGCGTTTTAACGGGTTTGGCCGAACCAGCAATATAACACCAGAACTCTGGTTGCTTCTTCAGTTTAGGCCAAACCCACAAAAACTTTGTACCTTTATTTTTTAGTAATAGGCGGGCAAAAGGTGTCGGGCGTTTTCTAATAATAGCATTAATAATAGCATATTCTGTGCCACGCTGAACGCAAAAGAATACCAAGTGCGGTGGCTTTTTCTTTTCTAAGTTTCTGACTATACGTAGCCTCATATGGCGCCGAAATAATGTTGCCAAAAGCATATCTATATCGATTCGGCTTGTGAGCAACGTTATGCAAATAAAACAGGTCTCGGCTTTTTAAAGACGTGCCTATTTGCCAAGTCAAATCTACGTATTTGAATGGCGCGCGGTGCTTGCCTTTTGCTGTTTTAAAACATGTGAAATATATAGAAATCCAGCAAAGCCGTAATTTTATTTTATCCCTATTTAGCCCATTTTTTCTCTCCGGCGATGGCCAATTCCATATTTTCGATAGCAATCCATCGTAGTTTGCGTCATTTGGGAAGTTCTGGAAAACAATTCCGCTCAAATTTCCTGGGCTTCCGACGTATTGGGTGAGAAGCCATATCGTGTCCTGGGGCAACAGCCAATTCCCCTCGGCGGTCTACCCGCCGATTTCCCCGGGAATACGGACTGACGGCCAATTAACATGCTGCATACCAGACTCGGCCGGGGGTGTTCCCCCAACTCATTACAGGATTTGCAACCTGGCCCTCGGTACCGGGGAGCGTTAGAATGTTTTGACGCTCGGGTTTTAGTTTCAATCTGGATTTTGTTTCGATGTTTTTTCTTGAAATTCGATTGTAATAATGAATTAAGGTTCTGGACTATTAGCTGTTTCTTCTTTGCCGATCTGTTGATCATATATTATGTTTTTTTATAGTGTTTTAGCAGTTTTTGATTACCAGAACGTTATAAAAAAGATTTTGAATAAGTTTGAAGATTCGAAAATTTTTACCTTTTGGTCATTTTTCATGGATTTTTGAACAACAATTCAAAATTTTTCGAAAATATAGACTTTTCATTTCTAAAAACTATGTAAAATGCTATAAAAACGGCTCTATATTTCGTTACAGGGCGATCCTAAATTAGTAAAGGAATTTAATTCCTCCCCGCTAAAAAGCCCCTCCCCCCGCTAACAGTCCAGAACCTGAATTAAATTTATGTTTTATTTTATTTAAATTTGTATTCAAATTTTATGCAGTTTTTCTAGCACGTTTTCCAGATACCCTGTTCATTTTGTCGGGGATGTGAATGGGTGTAGGCCGCAGTCGATCGGCCGTCGTTCCGGTACTCCTATTAATTCTAATCGGCATCATTTTTGTCTATTTCCGCTCAGCCGATGTCTATTTGAGCCCAGAGCAAACCAGGTTCAACAAATTCCCAGATTTATATTTAGATTTAGTAAAATCCAATTCCGACCCTACGTACCATCAGATGAAGAAGCGACAGTAAACCGTCCCAAATTCCACCCAAAACCTATTGACACTACCGTAAATGGTGAGGTATATCTGATTTTCGATGATTTCTTTAGTTAAAACCAGGCATTCGCCAACTACTGGATCACCTAGAGTCTGGAATTCGATAGAAACTTCGCATCCTGCTATTCAGAAGCCGAGTAAGTGACTTATCAAAAATAAAATTTCGTTATACAATCTCATTTATTTACTCCAAGTTACAGTATGCTCCGAAAAATATCTTTTCGCGGATTTTCACGCCTCAAAATTCGGAGGTGGTGTCGGAAACTTTATGTTCGAATGGATTTCGTTTATTGGGATTGCAAATGTTTCTAGCAGGTTGGTGAAAGGCCTGGATGTTTAAAATCATCGTAGTACAGTTTTTTAAGCGCCCTGTACCTATCAAATGCAATTTTTTTTTCAGACACCCAGCCCTTCATCTTCAAAACAGCATGGTGGAAATTATGTTAAAATGGCAAAAGTCGTTCCCGAACATTTTCCTTCCGATTACCATTAAATCGATGGTACGTGGGGATGATCTTTAGACAGTAAAATTCATATGGAAATTCTAGCGCAACGAAGTAACTGTAGACATCCCGTATCAAGGCTGTTGTAAATACACTGACGTGGGACCAATTTTCTCTAAAGTTGCTGCTGATGTCAATGTTTTTGTGCGGCTAGTTTATATGCAGGTTTAAACAGTTCTTGGGTCTTTATTTAAATTCTAGAGTTTTTATTATTTTCGTCATCTCGGTCGTGAAGAAGTTCGCCGGCTTGTAGCATTCCACCCTAACGATTTTAACCTCGCAAAAACGCAAATGGTTGCCGCAAAATTTAATTTGGATTCATCACACAAGTAGGCGCTTTTGTAGTTTGATCCTGCGTTCTTTTTAGGCTTACCGAAACTGTAAAACCCTATCTTAATTTTAGTGTTTGTGTCCACGTGCGACGGGGTGACTTTGTAAAATCGACGCTGCATCAGCATTCCACAGAGGAATTCACTGCTGCGGCCATCAAATTTGGAGTCGATTACGGTATCAAATCGAAACTCCAACATCGAAATTTAATTTTAGCTCGACAGAATACTAATTTAACCGTGGCTGCCGTACTCCTTGGGAACGACTTGAACTGGGAAAAGGACATTGCAAAATCAGTATGCTATTTTTATACTGTTAAAGGCACGTGGAAGGCGAAGGAACCTGCATATTTTTTCAGGTTGTCGGCGTGGACAACGCGATTCACGTTGCTGCTCAGCACAAAGATTGGGTCCCCCATATTGACTGGGTGTTCTCCCAGCTCTATTGCGATACTGTAGTCTTGACAGGTAACGAACTTTTAATCTTAAAATTTAAAAATATTCAGCCGCTTCTTCAACGTACGGCTGGTGGCTGGCATACTTGGCACGCGGAAGTACGGTGCTGTACAATGGGCAGTTCTCGAAGAAAGATGGGGTTGAGAAAGAGCTGGACCCGGTGCAGTTTTGGCCTGAGGAATGGATAAGAATTAAGCAAAACGGGACTGAGATTTATCTTGATTTGTGATTATTATATTTGAAGGGAATTCGGTATACCAAAATACTTGGCTTTTTTGGTGTGCCTTTCAAGCGTGGCTTATCTTGTGTTACCTGGGTGTTATCATGTGATTGGTTGAATGTAAATCTTCATACGGGTAGTGGTAATTCGAGAATTTATGAAATAAATGTCTATGGCTGCTCTATGACGAGGGAACACCCGAGCGGAGAGTGAGACAGAGAAATAAAGAGGAAATACAAGCTAGCGTCGATTCCGGAGGGCTACTAGCAGCAGAGCCACAACCACGCCGCCAGCAGCAGCCAGGAGGAGCGTGTTTTTATCCTTGAAAATCGGTGGGCAGCCTTTCTTTGGTTCGATGGGGGAAGCGTCGGGCTGAAATAAGAAATTTATTTTTATTAAGTAAAGCAATCAAGCAATGCAAAAAAACCGGCCCCTTAAAGCAATCTTCGTAAACGAACCTTCGGCTCCGGAATCGGAACGACCGGAATAGTTCGAACCGGTGATGGCTCCCCGGGTTGTGGTGATGGAGGAGGTGTTGGTGTCTCCTCTTCTTCCTCAATTTCCGGCGTCTTTTCCTTGGTCTCCACTTCTTCTTCCGGTTCTTCTACTTTCACGTAGTCACCATTCTCCGAATCAACAGACATATGGGTCCGAGCATCGATTGGAGACTAAATAAAGTAAGTAAAAATATTGCAAAATAAAATACGTGTTTGTGTGTGGAAAATAACAAACCTGAGACTCCACGGGAGCGACTTCCGGTACAGGTTGCGGAGCAGGGGTGAGATCGACGGCTTCGGCAATTTTTTCTTTATCAAAGTGATCAACGGGGATGGCTTGAGGGTATTCAACTTCTTTTGGTGCCGAGCTCGCAATGGGCACTTCCTAAAATACATTTTTATTTAATTTAAAGGGTTAAAGCTCTTTAACACAAGTTGCAAACTTTTTTGCTCCTCAAAAGCTCCGTAAAAAGTTTAAGCGAAGCCTACTAACAAATGGACATGTTGATAGCCCAAAACCCAAGAACTCCTTTCCCCTATCTCCCCCTCACCTCGCCAGCAGCTGGGATATCAATCTCCTGCTCAGGCTGATGATCAGCCATTCTGGCCTAAAAAGCAACGAATTTTGAAAACAGTAAATAAAGGTATAAATCGATAGAAAGGGAGGGACAATGAGGGAACGGCCTCTCTGTTACAGCCTCACTCCCCTCCTATACCCACCCCGACACACAGGCTGCACAAAAAACACGCAAGGCCCCCCGAAAAGTGTCAGGAGCTGCAAAAAGCGATAAGCGAGTCAGGTTACCGCTCCGGGGGAAAGTAAGCCTAGTCTGTTGCGAGCGAGGATTAAAATGCAAAATAGCAGAAAAACTAGGATATTGAGGTTTAAATTTTCCATTTTAAATGGGTTCTAGTATTACTTAATGACTACCTTCGTCTTTCGGATGACCGAATGCGACTGAGAATCAGAAGCCTCATCATCAGAAGAAGCCGACGAGGAAGAAGCTGTTTCGACTACATATCTTTTAGCCGTCCGCAGCCTCGGCGCTTTGAGTACGACCTTTCGAATGCGGTCAGCCGATTCTGGGGCCTGCGTCAGGGTGACATCATTTAGGGATGAGACCTCAGGGATCGGCGGCATTTTTCAGGTAGATACGGGGTAGAACTATCGACGGGAAGGGGATCTCAGGGGTCTCGACTGGGTGTTGGTTGGCCATTTCCCGCAATTCTTACACACCAAAAGCCGGCCAGGGGGGGGGGGGTAGATTACGAACAGATCGCTCTGTCTTGAGCCCCAGACTGAGCCAGAAAAACGGAAGGGTATAGTAATTAGTCAATCGGGTCGGCAGATGGAAGGCGGAAGTTCTGGTACACATAGAATAACAGGGAATTTAAATCCATGGGGCCAGAATCATCTTTCAGAATCGATTAAGTAATAATAATGTAAGTTTTATTTAGGACTAAAATTTTTTATATAAAGATATTTCTTGGTTCTCTACGTTCGATGAGAAATCCCACAGTAATGTAAAATCTAAAAACTTTCAAAAACCTAGTTTCAAAGGGGACACCCAAAGCCTTGAACTTTCGAAAGGCAGGCGTGAAGTAAAAAAATAGCATTGGTTGCCTGGCTTGAGGTGCGTACGGAGAAAGGGGTGACAGAAAAGAGGAGATGGGGAGGATAGGGACAAATATACGCGAGAGCTAATTGCAGGAACGGCTGAAGAAGAGGACAAACAAAAGACAGCAAGACAGACAGACAGACAGACAGACACTTACCTTTAGTCCATTCACTACGTCCATCTCTGGGATTTCATCGGAGAAGCTGGCGACGACTTTTTGGCAATCGGCGAATTGAATGATTTGACTGACATCAGTGACGAGTTCCTTTAAAAAGTTGTGATTTTAATAGAGGGTGAGAGAGAGAGAGAGAGAGAGAGAGAGAGAGAGGGATAGATTGAGAGAAAATGGTGCTAAAAAAGTCAAGGTAACAAACCCATACCATATGTGGTAATGTGTATACATGTGTACAGGCAGTTGGCGACCTTGTGGCTTTCTGAAGCGTTGACTTCAACTGCGCAACGTCAGATCCACCAGGCAGAGTGACTCTTTGGAAGGCTTCTTTCGAGGAGGAGCAGCTCGTTCTCACTAATAGAAATCGTGTCCTCGTAAGCGAGTCCCGACGGCCATAAGTAAACATCTCGGCATTGCTCGTGGATTTTGGGGAACCTGGAATTACTCTAATTGAATCGAGCTTTTTTCGTTTAGGAGATGGAGGCGACGCTACGCTCCTAATCACACTTTACGCCTGATCGAATGATCAAGAAAAAACACCCCATTTTTGACGTAAAAATGCGCTGCGATCTAATCCGATTATTGGTCTGATCTTCCACCAACTCTTTTGATGAGAGCTAAACCGTCCAGTTCCGGAGCCGCCGTTATCAGTCTGATCCGGGTTGACGCGGTGTCAGCTTTTCCGTTTTAGGCCCGTATCACGGGTTAGGTCTCCGAAATTGCGATGCCATTCATTCTTCACTACTTTACCACATGGCTTCCATGCTGGGAGACCAAAGTATTGGGTCTTGACATTGTTCCTTGTTCTTTTGGGTCTCAAATTGTTCTTGAAAGCAATTAAAAAACGGTTTTCAGACATGCGGTGGTCCTTGGGTGTACTTGGTCTTGTTGCGACGGCTTTGTCAATGCCGTTTGACATCGTCAAGCCAGGAGTATGTTAATGCAGCACACCAATTTTCGCTATTAAAAATTAACTTTTTGTGAGAATCACGGTTATCGCTCGTTAGGAAGCAATTAACATACGCCATAAGTGGGGGGTAGTTAATATAAGACGGCAGATGGAGATCGTTTTAATTTTTTGACAGGATTTCGAACGAGCGAAGAAAAGTGTGGGCTTTTAAGTCACAGACTGGGCTTGGTTAAAAGGCTTTTTCAAAACTGGTTGCCCATTAATGTATGTACATAATTCCAGGATCGAACGGCTTACGATGATAAACTTGCCCGGGGTATTATGTTGCCATTGTCTGGCGCTGCATATTCTCCCAGCCCCCAGATTTGCCTGACAAATCTGTTCAAAGGAACGGTAGATCAAAAACGCAGGATCCTAAAAAATGCCCTAGATTCAACGTCAAGTCACTACTGCTTGTGATTCGGTGAAGAAGGATACTTGCTCGGGCTTCACAGCAGTGCTACCAAATCAGAAGGCTATTGTCATCTCATTCCGTGGGACCAATGCTTTCCTACAGCTTGTACAGGAGGCTGATCAGAGTATCTTCCACGAGAAGGTCAGAGCTAATTTCTAAGTCAGGATTCGCTGGCTTAAAATTTAACCCATAAAAGTTAACCAAGTAACTTATGCTAATTAGGTCCCATTCGTCGCCGGCGGCAACGTGAACAAGTACTTCTACCAAGCGTTCCTGGCTGTATGGAATGCCGGCATGAAGGACGACTTCATAACGTTGAAGAACAAATACCCCAACTATCAGCTCTACGTATCAAAATTAACTCAAATACATAGATTATTATTTTTAGATCACCGGCCATTCTCTTGGAGGAGCTATGGCTTCCCTGGCAGCTTCCTACATCTCTGCTACTGGACTGTACGAGAAGGCGCTGATTCGAGTGAGTGGAAATATTAAAGTCATCAAATAGGGTTGGGTTTAGGCTTAGCAAAGGATTAAGCTTAGGCTTCGGCTCCAGGCCGCTTCCAAACCCGCTAATCGACATCCGCATGTTCCCCTAATAACTTCACTTTAGTTGGTCACTCTTGGACAACCGCGTACTGGTGATGCAGCCTGGGCCAAGTGGCATGATACCAACGTAAGAAGACGCTCTAACAAACGTAAAATAACTATATTCAGGTACCGTACACCCTGCGAATCACCCATTCTCATGATATGGTGGTTCACGTCCCCGTGGAACTGATGGGCTATTCGCATCATATGAGCGAGGTGAGGATAAATTTTAAATGAATTTAAGGAAATTTAACATTTTGACTGAAAACAGCAAGAATAACCGAAAAATTAATCAATAATGTTAAAAATTTAGGTGTTCTTCAAGGGAGATATGGGATCGGGAGCTACCTACACGTTGTGTGAGGCTGATGACAGCAAGTAAGTCATTCCGATAACTACATTAATTCCGTTTATAGGTCCTGCTCGGACGGAAACCTCACCGATCTGTCCATCAACGACCATCTCCACTACTACGACAAGGATGTCTCCGGATACGGAGAAGCTGGATGCACCGGAAATGGCGCTGAATCCTTCATCGCTTTCGTCCCACCGCAATAAACCCCACAAAATAGCCATAAACTGTATGTACCGGTTGTGAAATAACAGCGAGAAGAAAATGGGTTGGCATATGCAAATTACCGACCTGAGCTAAAATCATATGAAGTGCCTCTGCCTAGCTGTTTCTTCGAATCAGATGTGACATGTTGTTCGATGGAGCCTCTTCGTAATGCAACCATGCCTAAAATTGCGTAAATCTGCATAGAAAAATTACAATTTTTAAACTAAAATAATGTTCATACGCCGGACCCGGATTACTGTAACAAAAAATATTAGCCACTCACGTTCAGCTGATCCTCGTTCGGGCATTTTTTAGAAAGCAACTGGCCGGCGGTGCCAAATGTGTTTCTGAGCAATCGAAAGGTGGTATGGAGTGTGTGAGGTGTCTTGTTGCGGGAAGTGTTCTTTTAGAGACCGATCTTGGCCCGGCTTCTTCACATCGTACAGCACTATCCCCCGTCTCGCTCTCTCTCTCTCTCTCTCCTATTGCTCTTAAGCACCAACTGACCGTGTGGCCGCCCTGAGGGAGGGTTTTCGTTTTAAAGGGATGGGAGAGGCTGAGGAATTGCCGGCCAGTCTGATCGGAGTGAGCGGAAAAACACGGAAATGAACACACACGACTATGAGCCCGCTGGAAGGGTATATTACACATGACAGGTGCCGTATGTTTAGGTCGGTTCATCATATAGTTGATAAGTCCGAGAAATTGGTAAGACATCAAAATAGGAATAGCGTATTTCCTTTAATATGGGTCTGTGATACAGATTTTTCCACGGTTTAGCTGGTAGAAGGGGGCGACCAACTACTGACCAACATAGCGAAAATAAGCCGTAAAATTGCATGAAGGAGACTTATATGTAAGGAAATATGATAGTTAGTTAAAATAAGTGACAGAAAAACATGAATAGCTATACTAATGCAGCGAAAAATAAATTGTACTTTTGGGACACAAACTACAGGGTTTACTGTATCTACTTTCCCGAATTATAAATTTTTTCAGATACAAACTTCCAAGAGCGTGCGTGAGAATAAAATTCCCGTGTGATTTTTCATTTTCCTTCGAATTTGGCGTACACAGTGTTAACATCTTTATAAAGGTCAATGACCTCCTTGAACTCGTCTTCCCCTCCTCGTCTCCACCTGCAAGCACATATATTTCGTAGTTGTCAATAGTATGGATGTATATCCCTCCAATGTGTCAAAATCATTATCACACTATCTGTGCGCTTTTCTGCGCACCGAAGTCTAGCACCAATTTTTTGGAGGCTCTTGTGTGCTTTACCAGAAAGACACATGTCTTTAGATTCGGAGGGTAGAGAGATAGAGATACAGAAAGCCGACGAGAGCTCAGAGAATTAGAGAAAAAGGGAGATGAAGGACCAAGGCAAGGGCCACAGCCAGACCGTACGCTTATGACCAAATATTTGCACCTTCTTGTGTGTGTGTGAGGGTTGGGTCCGAGACTGTCCCAATGCCAGAACTTTCCCACCCCTCCATTTCACAACGCTTACCACGGCTGGGGGTTAGATGATTCATCTAACAGTTTTAACTTTTGGTTCCCGTTCAAGTCGACTCTGTTCATTTGATCGCGTTGCGAAAGGTTTGTTTGTATGTGCGCGGGGTATATATTGGGGGTTCTCTGCTGACCTCCAATTTTATTGGAAGTTTAGAGCTTCTCCACACGACGCAGTTTTACTGGGGTAGAGCCTGAACTTTATTTGAAAGTAGTTGCCAAGGCTAGAGCAGAGCTCATCACTTTAAGGGTTGGGAAAGGCATGACTATGGATTTTTGGTAGCTATTAGGGTTTTATACAAGGTGCTCTAAAAACCCAACCGCCCGGAATTTGGTCGTATTCTATCCAAATTAATTTAGGCTATCGTTTGGGACGTTGCATCGATTTAAATCGAGTTGCGATTATGAATCCTCATTTCGTTTAATTTTATGGAAGCTTTGCGTTGTAAAATCGTTTAAATTAGCATATTATTAGGGTTTTTGTCAGAAAAGATGTTCGAGATTAAAGTAAAGTCGCCTCACCAGCTTCACTTCAGATCTAGAGTTCTTATTCCCGCGAGGACCTTATGAAAATTTGATAAGATAAAGATTTTTGGTGTAGCTCGTAAACTACTGTAGCTATGGGGCTGTCAGTGATGATTGTGGTTATTTAGCACCTGATACGCCTCTGGTCCAATTTTGGGACGGATTGGATGTAATACGACCAAACACAAAACTTCACTTGGATCTTGCACAAACTAAAACTAGATACAATTTAACTGGGAAAACAATTATCCAGATTTCTTGGAAAACACTGTGGAAATCTTGTAAAAAATCACAGGTTGCGCGAACCAACAACATCGCCACGCCACATACCAACAAAAATCCATAACCATGCCTTGTCTGCTTCTTTAACAAAGGTTTTCCTGGAGTACTTACTGTAACCGTTTTTTGTTGACCGTGGGATTTCGATACGTGAGATAGCACATTTTGTGCAGAATTTTTCGCTGATTCCGAATCCGTTTTCAAAATTGCGGAACCCCTCTAGATAAAAGTTACAGCCGGTTTTCTACCCCAAATGACCGAAAATTACAAACTTTAAATCCTTAAAAAAAACTCGTGGAACATTTTGTGGGATAAAATACAGCACTCCTAGGGGTAAAAAACGTGCTCTTTCGAATGGGCCACCTCACGAACCCGTAGCTCAAAATTCACAAAATTTCAAAAATTGGCCATCCAGGGCATTGGTCCACCGAAATCTTTTTTTCATGAATTTTGAGCTACGGGTTCGTGAGGTAGCCCATCGAAAAACGTTTTTACCTGGAGTGCTGTATTTTATCCACCAATGTTCCACGAGTTTTTATAAAGATTTAAAGTTTGTAATTTTCGGTCATTTGGGTAAAAACCGCAACTTTTAGAGGGTTCCGCTTTTGAAAACGGTTCGAATCGCGAAAAATTTTGCAAAATTCTATCATCCGTCAAAAACGTTACAGTTAGATGCGCTAACGCTTTTTTTGTTGTTTTCATTGTCGTATTTTTGTTTTCCCCTGCCCCTTTCCCGTTCTGGATTGTTGACGTGTTGCTATGGGATATCCCCCTCGCGGCTCGACACCAATCACAAACGGGGTGCGGGGCTTCCGAAATTTGGTGCTGCCTGGCCACTTCCAAAATAGCCCCAGCTATGCCCTTCTGATTTGTGTTCAGCTTGTGCATAGGGCCCCCACGTCTATTCCGGTGAATCACGCACGTCGGCTTTACGACCAGCTTTTTCTGGCGGGTTTAGTGCCTTCGTGTCACACCGAAACTTGCACTGATTCCACGCCTGACGACGTATCATTTTTATCGGAGTGTGAAATCGGAGATGAACAAGCCGTCGCCTGCGTGCAAAGGAAAAGCATAAGCCGAAAAAATCTAGTTCCTCGGCCCAAAAACTCGTTTTCCATTCCCTGTTGAGTCTCTTTAAATTTTGGTTGCAATATAAAAATTCCAGGGTGGAACAATGCCAGCAGGGGATGCTGCGACCAGGAAACCATTCAGAATTTTTCATCAGAAGGCCTTCCACTTCCGGCAGAACAAGAAGGGACTGCTGATTGATGGTGATGAATTGGCTGAACATGCAGCAACGCCGATTATAGATACTGAACGCTTATCGAAAGTAGGTTTTGGGAATCTTGCGGTTCTATTATATAAGTTATTTTATGAATATTTTTAGGAGCTGCCCCACTCCGATATTTCGGATGAGCCATCCTCTTCTTCCAGTTTTGAAGATGAATCGGAGGTTGAGAGAGAGTGAGTGGATTTTTTTTAATTTGGGATTATGGGAAACAGAACAAAAAAGAAATGCAACTGGGACCGTATCTTTAAAATCCCTTCGCAAAAGAAATGATTGTCTAAATTTATATCTAGGGCATTCAGGTTGTCGATACTTTTCCTCGACAATTTGGCTTTACGACCCCTTTAAAAAAATTAGAGAGTGAATGAATACACTTTTTAATTTAGAAATATGGACTAGCTAATGGCACCGTGTCTTTAAACCATGATTGTAAAAAATGTTGCATCCTAATTTGTTGGTTTTTTTTCCTAAATTTGTCGATTTTGGTACATACGGAAGTTTTTTCGAATTTTGAAAAAACAGTATCCCGAAATTTAGTTGGCTTAAAAATTTATTGGCATAGGAAAATGGCTTCCTTTTTGTAATCGGCTAGTGTTCATTTACCAACTTCCACTTCGCAATCCCTTTAAAAAAAGCAAATTCCACTCTTCCCCATCCCCGGACTATAATGATGGGAGTTGCAACTGGGAATTGGGCGAAGACCTGCGATGAATGGGGTGATGTGAAAGACTGTTCATTGACTTGTGGCGTAGTATCCCACCCCCGTTTTATCAAAAAGTGCCTTGCTGCCCCCCGATATTGGATCCCTCGCGGCAGTGTCTGTTCCCTCCCTCTAATATCTTCTATTTTCCGTTCGCTATATTTTTGGTGTGTCTGGCGTGACCCCTGCCCTGATCGGAAGGACGGGGAGGGAGAGAGACAACACTAGTACCTCGCCCGGTCCCCCCTTGATACTTTGATACGAACGCCTGCTCGTATTTCTATTAGCTTGAATTTGGGATTTCGAGTCTAGAAAAGCTGTAAACATGTCGAAAAAGGCAAGGGCAATTTGCATTGATGATTTTATGGCCAGGTGAGGATGGGGGAATCTGGGCTGCCCAAAAAAAACCCTTTAACTCGGCGGATAAGGGTCGGAACGGTACGACAGTTATACCGTATGATAGCTCTGAAAACGACGAAATCGAACTCATTTTCAGGGCCGTATTTTTACTTAAGCGAAAAATTTTAGAAGCTATTTTGCCAAAAATTTTCCGGGTTCTCCTGGTTGCATCCAAGCTATTTGGCTTAGGTTTACCACAAAAATCGTTCCTAACCTTTTCCTCGAATCATAGGGGTCTTTCGGGCCACGTAATTTTTAGGCCAAAAAACTTTGAATTATTTGAATTTTAGGCAACTCGCCGAGCGCACAGACATTTTGGAATGTGCCTGGCATAAGCGGCAAGAGGAGGGCGGAGAGGAAGAGGATGAGGATCATCAGAAACCGATCGTCGATCAGGCACAGCTGGATGCTGAGGTAGGTTGAGATTTAAACAAATTATTTAAAAAATTTTGATCTGGATTAGATGCATACTTATTCTAATTTTACAGGCTGACGCAGAAGATGCCAGGATGCGGGCGAGACGGGTGAAGACTTTTTCGACTTCGGATGGCTGGGCGACGAGGGAACGAGCGCCAAATGAGTTTGAACATGTGAGTTTTGAAAAGCTAAATTGTGTCTCTCTAGTGCTCCAAATGTATTGTTTTTACAAAGCACGTAACAATGTTTATTTAGATCTCCCGTTGGCGTGCACTAACCGTCTACCTGACTTGGGTGGTGCTGATCATGTTCGCCTACGTCAGGGAATTTCTTCGAAACTGGGGCATCGAGACAAGCCACATTAAGGTCGAGCTGGACAAGCAAAAGGTGAGAGCCTTCATTTTAAACCATCTCAATATGTCTATCTGCAGCAATTCACCCCACTCTTCGATGATTTTGCCGCGGTCTACCAAAGAAATTGCTATGTGCGAGTTCGAGATGTTTTCGAGCGTCCGATTGGCAGTGTGCCGGGAGCTACCGTAAGTTTTACGCCTACAATTTAAATCTTTAAATTCAGGTGAACCTTCTTGATCGCTACACTGACGATGGTGGCTGGACGTTCAAGTAAGTTTACTTTTGGCCCCTTTCGTTTACTTTGTGCATTGCTCGCTCGGTGTTTCATCACTGATTTTGCACTTCCGAACTCACGACTGGGACGACAGTTATTTTTGGGGGATTTCCTTGACGGGTGACCTGTCAAAACGAGCCATAGTCTTGCAGCTATTGATAAGCCTGCCCGGGGTTTCTGCCACCGGTCTGAAATACTGACAAAGAATTAAGGGGAAGACAAGTACGGTCTAGGAATATGTTGCCATTTAGGATGAAGGGCACCCAGTCAAGCGTCATCAACGTCGGGTCGTACAATTATTTGGGATTTGCGCAAAATGAAGGTGGGTTTAAGGGATTTGTGAAGGTCGATTTCCCACCCACGACCAGAATTTTCGCCATTTTTTGACATTTTAAAAACGGAAGTTAAAATCCTGAAAAGCTTTAATTTTAGCGCAAAATAACCTAAACTAAGATATTTATTGCAAATAAACAAATAAAAATAAGAATCTTTGCCATAGATTTGGCAAAAACCGAACTTAAAAAAATAAATTTACAAAAAATATAATAAATTAAAATAATTTAATATAATTTTAAATATACTTTTTGATATCATGAAACAATTGCTTCATCATTTGTCCAGCTTAATCCTTTGTAAAGGCCCATGCGCCGATACCTCAGCCGCCATTATCAACCAAGAAGGACTCGCCAACTGCAGCACTGTCCATGAAAATGGTAATTCTTACAGTTTTTTAACAAACAAAAAATTCTCCATCCAGGCCGGTCCCATTCACAGGCCCGACTTGAAACTCTTGTGGCCGAATTCCTCGGAGTCGAAGATTCCATCTGCTTCTCGATGGGCTTTGCCACAAACTCGATGAATGCACCATGTCTGGTTGATAAGGTACAGTAACTAAAATTATTTTAAAGTAATTTTCAGCATTCCTTGATCATCTCCGATCAATACAACCACGCATCTTTGATTTTGGGTTGTCGTCTATCGGGTGCAAGCACCAAAGTCTTCAAGCATAACGGTAGGTTTTTTCTGATTGGAAAGAATGACAAAATATTTCAGATATGAAATCCCTGGAAAAATTGCTGAGAGACGCGATTGCATACGGTAACCCGAAGACGTATAGACCGTATCGAAAGGTACTTTAACAGTGGAATTTTCAATTCTTGATTTGTAGATTCTAATCATTGTGGAAGGCATCTATTCGATGGAGGGTTCGATCTCAAACCTGCCCGGAATTATCGAGTTGAAGAAGAAGTACGGCGCTTATTTGTATTTGGATGAAGCACACTCAATTGGTGGGTAGCTTTGTATAACTCTTAATAAATAATTGGTAGGAGCAATGGGACGTTCGGGTCGTGGTTGTGTCGAATATTGGGACTGTGATCCGAAGGATGTCGACATTTTGATGGGAACGTTTACGAAAAGTTTTGGGGCTGCTGGTGGTTATATTGCTGGTTCTAAGGTATGCAATTTCTTAAAAAGTACAAAGTTCAAGACCAAATAATGTTACTATTTTTGAATTCTCTTAATTAAGCAAGCTCTAATAAACTAAATTACAGCGCGTCATCGACCATCTTCGAGTAGCCTCCCCAACCGGCTACTACTCTGGACCAATGGCCCCACCCATCGCTGAACAAATCTACACATCCATGTCAATTATCATGGGACGCGATGGAACAAATGATGGTTTGTAAAGCTTTTCAGTCCGTTAATCATTAAGTTAGTTCCGAATCGGTTTATATCTTTTTACTTTCAGGACAAAAACGCGTCGAACGACTTGCCCGGAATTCTCGATACTTCCGGTTGAGGCTGAAGCAGATGGGATACATCGTCTATGGTTCCGATGACAGTCCTGTTGTCCCGGTCCTCATTTACTATCCTACCGTATGCGGGTTTGTTGATTAGACTCTAGCTAAGAACCCGAAATTTTTAGCTTTTATGGCCGACAGATGCTGGCGAGGGGTATCGGGGTAGTTGTTGTCTCATTTCCGGCCACCGACATGACGGAAGCTCGCGTCAGGATTTGCGTATCGGCTGCGCATACCAAGGAACAATTGGATACGGTAAGTCAGCCACCTTTTAGAAACCACTGATCATATCTAGGTATTGGATGCAATGCGTGAGGTCGGAAAAGAATCCTGGTGCTCCTCATTTTCCCGCCATAAGCATCTTTACGAAAATCTTGCGATTGAATGGTAGAAAAAGCGTGGTACACCTCGTACTACACATATTTACATATTCATTTATTCTTGCTCATCACTCCACATTGATGTATGTATACCGTGTGATACTCATTGACCAAATAAGGGATAAAATTTTATCAAAAACATCAATGAATCAATTTGGCAAAAAAGGGGGGGTTTTGAGCAAACACAGAAGGCATTTTGTTGATGACCCGGCGAAAAGATCCTGAATTGAATAACGGCCTTAATCCTGGAATTCCAGATCAAAATGTGGGGTGACAAAACTGATTGATATCATACAGACAGAAATAAAGAATGTGAATAGTACTAGGCATAATCGATCCAAAGCCATTGCCGCAAATTTCCATTCTTCCTGGATTTAATTTGAATTGTTTTTTTTAAGTTCAGGTGGTAACTTACCATTTTATAGTGTAAAACCTTCTTGCGTGCTAATCGCTTCCGGACTTCTCTCAATTTGCGATGAATATGTGTGTAATAATCAATTACAGCCAACGTATATTCACAGTAATAAAAATTGGCTGAATCGATATATTATAAGTTATATGTACAAAAAATTACTTTGATCGCCGGCAATATCTTTACATTTTTGGATGTATTTTTCGAATTGTGAGACACGCCGGACACGTTGGCTTTGTGTTCTAGAAAAATACGGTGGAACGCGCGATAAATTACCTTTTAAACACCGAAAATTGCTTTGGTAGTATCCCTTCTCCGACTTTGCGCGTAAGATTTAAATGTTCAGCAGGCATACTAATTGATATTTGTGTAAATAATAGCATTAAAATACCTATACATCCGACTCAAAAGTGGCTGTGTTCCGGAAGTTCCCGTATAACATGATGTTGAAGCTGTTGTGATCGAAACCGGTGAATCATCATGAGTACAGCAGCAGGGATACTATAAAAACATTCAACTACTGTCAGCCACGAAAATTCAGACTCCCTACGTCAGTATCAACAGCTTCATCCGTCTCCTCGGCGGCTTCTTCTTCATCATTCAGCTTCCTTTCTTTCTTCTTTTCATAGCTAAACCCTAAACTTCAATTGCTTTTTAAACGTGGGCTTTTTAGCGTTTAAAAATCTATTAAATGAATTATCCACTACCTGGTCTGCGCATTAATAGCAGCCATGGAAGCCATATGAGAAAAACCGAGTAGAACTGAAAGACGGTGTAGTCTATGGTTATTCATACCATCTTTGGCATGTCTTTATTTCCGGGTTGTCGGTACCGAAAATTCAGAACATTTACGGTAAAGCACGTTGATACTGAGACAATTAAAGTGAGCACCGAAAAGAAGAGACCTGAAATTTGGATATTTTAAGTTGCGAACCTCCAAAATTTTCACAAACCAAGCAACGGAACAGCTTCAGAAGTGGGTGGCGTCATTTCACTCACTATTGTTACAAAAAAGCAGATTGAAAGTAGGATGGTCATTTCTAAAATGCATTGAGATTTAGGTATTTAGTTTTATGAAATGAAAACACCTACGATAACTGATCTTTTCACTCATATCATGGGCCGGCAGACAAAATCCCATTAATGTCATCGTAGATATTAGCAATGACGGGCAGACAATGTTAAAAATGTAAAACACGGCTCTTCTTCTAAATCAAAGTTCTGAAAAAGGATCAGTAAAAACCTTAAATGCATGAAAAAGGTGACAGTAGGGTATGGCTCTGGGCAGCAGGTGTTGAAAGTTACTTCACGTACAGCTGGGGCGCCTAAATAAGCCTTAAATTAAGATTGCGTCTGTGTAAAACCTACTTAATAATTGCCACTCGCCACTTGGAATGTACGTCGACAGGTCCATTTCTGCAGCTAAAAGGGCAATTTAATTTTTTCACAAGAATTCAAATGACCCTCATCATC
Source organism: Mesorhabditis sp. LJ9110 (assembly GCA_038088335.1). NCBI lineage: Eukaryota > Metazoa > Nematoda > Chromadorea > Rhabditida > Rhabditidae > Mesorhabditis > Mesorhabditis sp. LJ9110. The sequence continues at coordinate 217,443 of JBBGBA010000089.1, forward strand.
CGGCATGTGTATTTGCAGATCAAGGGCGTAGCCGTTATAAGTCCAGGAACCGAATTTGAGGAAACATATCTAAAAATATACCGGAAGCCGAAAATCTCATGCCTGATCATCGAATGGAAAATAGGTGATGTCCATTTTGCAGCTAGCTCGAAAAATTCCGGGAGGCACCTATACTCAAGTTTTTCTAATTAACGCCTACGTTTTGCGTATCTTAAAAAGTTATACCTACCCAATTCACCTCCCCGGTACTGTATACGACTTCATTTGATTTGAAAGTGGCATCAAAATCTTCATTGGCACTAGAAAATATGCATACATTAAGAAAATGTAACAAAACTACGAAGTATATCTAAAAATACCTATTATAAAGCAAAATATCCGGTCGCCAAATCTGGTTCTCCCCGCCGGCAAACCGTACGCTGGTAATATTCTCGTATTTTGCCGGATTCCACGATAATCGATAATCGGTCCAAATCTGGAAATTCAGTAACCCTTGAGAAACGTTATACACTCTACTTACGAATTTTAACCACGCATTCAGCTCGATAATTTGGTTTTTGCCATCTACAGAAACTATTTGTTGCAGAAACACCTTCATTTCAACCCTCCTAAAGCACAAACATTTTTTAAAAAATTAAAGACCTACACAGCCTCGGAATCATTTTTGACAGGCCGTACTAACTTGGAATAAGTTTGTTGGAGATCCCTAAAAAAGTAGACCGACAAATTTTTGGCGTTAAGGGTTTTTTTCCACCTGTACAACTGATTCTCGGCGCGGCTACAGAATGCCGGAAGTATCAGGGTTGTTAGAAATATGTGGAGTGGTGACATCTTGGCATTTTTGAACTGAAATCGATTGTGATTTAGGGGGGAAAGTGGGAGGATTCTGTATAAATACTGATTTTGGTAAATTTGGATGAAATGGGGCTTGTGGTTGAGGCGTAACTATCGTGACGGAACTGCAGAAAAACACTCGAAAGTGTACAATTCCGGTAATAAAAGGTGGCAAGGCTTAGGCTTGGGCTTCGATGTAAGCTTAAGCTTACTAGGGAAGTAATTGAACTAGTTTTTTGCTTTAAAAAAGGGCAAGCTAGTTTTTTTTGCGCTGATCAAGCTTCCGTCAAAAACCCACACAATGGCTGAGTGGTACTGTCGTTGGATTTCCCTTTTGCCTCCTCTTTTGCCCCGGGTTCGATACCCCTCCCTGACAGACTCTGCGCAAATTCCAATTTTCTTTGTAAACCTTTTGCTTTTTTGTTTTTCTTTGTTAGATTTATGAAGGTATCCGTTCCGTAGACGTCAAGTCGTCCAGAAATCAAACAGGCCGCTGGTGGCAAGAAATTATGCTTGGATTTTAAAACAGATTCTTGGTCAGCGCAAAAAACTAGATAGCATTTCCCCTTTTCCTAAGGTAAAAACCGAATTCAGGTGCTTTCATAGTTAGGCTTAGGCTCAGTCTTAATCTTAGACTTAAGTAAGGTTAGTCTTTGGCTTGGGCTTCGCTTTAAGTAAGGCTCAGGCTTAAGGAAGTCTTAGGCATAAACATGATTAAGCATTAGGCGTACGATTCGCCCATCGAAATAGCTAACATAACAAGAATAAAGATCAGGATCTGGAGATATGGTCAAAAGATCAGGATCAACCACCAATGCAGGTTGGCCAGACCCGAAAGACGCAAGCTTCAGCCCACCCAAATGTGTTTGTCTGTCCGTGTGTGTGTGTGTGTGTGTCAGTTCAGCCAGTGGTCATCGGGATCTCCCACCCAGCCAGCAGCAGCTCCGGATATTTGTGCCCGGGGAAAAATGAGAGGATCCACATCGTAAATAGAGTCCCTTCCCCCCGCGACATCATCCCCCCTTCTACCCTCCCTTCTAACCCTCCGACCGGCCACAGACCTTCGAAATACAACAATCGGGTGCGGACCCGAAAGGTGAGGCTCCAATTACCCACCGGACGCCGTTTGTTACGTGATTTTTATTGCACGAACTTTTAAAGGAAAGCTTTATTTATTTTTTTGAAAATCAGAAATTACGACGATATGTATTTTTCATCTCCATTTCAGCCAGTTAGCTAGAAAAAATACGAAGAAGGTGCTCTTCACCACGATTTTTCACAAAAACTTCATTTTAAAAACAAACATTGCAGGTTTTCGAAATTTTGAAAAGCTTTTGGCGCCGTATGGCATGCTTTTTGGATTTTAAAAGCTGTCCTGTAACGCGATATGCTTAGGACCGCGTTACATGCAAAGTGGAACATAGAAAAGACTTCATTTTTATTTATCATCAATAAAAGAAAAATCTTCTTCCGGTTTTGGTGGATATTGAGGGGTGCTGGCGCGGGAAGTATCGAGGAATAACTGAAATTAGCATTCAACTTTGAAAAGAATGTTTATATTTTGTACCCAGGCAGCTGCTACGATGGAATGAAAACCAAAGTTAAGAAACACTTTTAAAAATTTAATAAAATATATTTAGGGACCGATCATATTTCAAAACAAACCTTATACGACTTCTCATCTGCAAATGGCATTAAACCAGGCGGATCATAAGCCAATGGTGAATGAATCGATGGACTAACATCCGTTTTTGGCCCATCACCATTACCTTCGATCTAAAAATTACATTCTCAGATGCCTGTAGTACTGTAATCTACCCGCATCATAACTCCAAATTTGGCAAACGCTCCCAGCTGGCTGATACCCAGTTCGAGTCCACGATTGATGTTGATTTTCTGGGCCATCTAGACTTGAATTTCAAAGATTTAGGTATTGAACTAACCGCCAGCATCTTTCCAGCAATCACCTTGGCGTTGCCAACCTAAATGGTAAAGCTAAGAAATACAAACTACAAGCGCCGACCTGTCGCCCTAAATAGTGGATATTATGAATAGCATTTGCTGCCACGACATCGATTGTTAAAGTGACTAGGATGACACCGAACACAATAAAGATCAGTAGCGTTGGAAGAGAAACTGGAGGCCTGGAAGTGTAAAGGTCTCCTATTAATGCATCAATCATCGAACGTCATATCTCCATATCCAATCGTAAAAATCGTAATACTACAGTAGTATATTGCATCGACCATCGAGCATTTTGTCATGTAGCTGATCATAATTCCCCACAGGATTGGGTAAGCTGGGAGTAAAAAGAGAAGGGTGCAAGAATAGATTGCTTCACTCTAAATGGAGAAATGGCGCGTTTTATAGAAATGTGTCTGCGGCGTACCTTAACAACTTCATATCCAAGATTGCTAAGGAATTTGCCAATGTCAGACATGGTAATAAGGGCGAGTGGTAAGCCAATGACGGCATATGTGCAGAGGAAAGCACGACCCCAGCCGGTCATTGGGGTTACTAGCCCAAAACCTAAAAAATCGTATTTATAGGTATAAGGAAATTGGTCAAAACTGACCAACAGGGATTACGGTAGTCGAAGTGAACAATAAAGCCGCGGAATCGGACCACATCCGCTGATAACTGCCATTATGAAGCGCCTCTGATTCAAAATAATTTGCGCGAAGCTGAAACAGTATTTTCGCATGAAATAACACAGCTACCGGATCGTAAAAAGTGTGCATTATTCGCTCGGTGTAGCTATCCATTATTTGGTCAATTCTGATTTTTAAGAGGGTGTCATCTAGATTTATCATAACTTTAATAGAAGTTTTATTTTCTTACTTTTTATCAGCAAATGAGCGTGTTCGACCGCATCAATAAGTTCCATTCTTTCGGTAGCGACAAATTTCTCAGTGTCTGTTCGAATGTATTCCTATAATTCTGGTTTTAAGATTTTTTCTATCATAAACATGTTTAAAACTTTCCGTTACCTCATGCGGCCCTTCTAAAGCTACAAAGACATGCGCTCCTACGAGGACATAAATGATGTTGGCCGCGACCAGACCCAAATGCGGGGCGATCGAGAAAAATGTCTAAAATCAACCATCTTCTATCTTTAAAAACAAAGCGCCAATTTTTTTCTAAACCGTACTCACTTCTTTAAAAATCTCCAAATAACTGCGTCTCTTCTTCAAAATCACAGGCCGACCAGCCATAATTGCAGCCAAACCCCCTTCTTTTCGCCCCATCCTCAAAAATATTCCGCCAAGAAAAGTAAGAATCAGAATGGGTTCAGATTTTGTGAGGAATTCCGATCCTTGGGGAAGCCCTCGAAAATGCGAACAATTCGAATGCATACGTGATTGGGTCGACTCCGGGGGTGGATGTTCAAAGCCGCCATTTCGACACGGATTTATGACTCCGATACAACGGACCATTCTAACAAACAAACAAAAAAAAACAAGAAAAACAATAATTTTAGTTTGATTTTAAGAATCTCTAACCTGTCTTTTCTTTGTTGCCATTCTGTAAATCCAGGAAATGTCTTGGGGAGACGCGATTGCTAAAGAAAGAACATCCTGAAAATGGGGAATCTTCCGACGATAGCATCTCTCCCAGGGCATAGCAAAACAAAAGACGACTGCGTATATAAAGGGGCATATAATGAGTGTAGGTGTATTCAAATTTCGTGATGAAGTCCGCATTCCTATTAACGGTAAGTTTTCTTGAAGTAATATTACCATATTTTTCTAGCTTTTCCTTGGTGTCGCATTGACTGCTGACAAATCCAGAGACTTTGGTTGTAAGTTAAACACCTTTTTAATTAAGCTATTTTAATTTTTTTTATTTACATCTAGTAGATATTCCCATTTCCTATTTCAGCATGCGTCGACAAATTCTGCCCACCGGGACGTTATTGCATTGCAATTACGGCTGCTCGATGCCTTTCCGGGTCATGTACCCCAATTCTTGCATGTGTCGAGGATAGCGATAACGGTTTGGTTGAACATTTTATATCCTGTAAAATTAAAATTTAGGTTGCGTTGGAGTGGAATGTCCTTCTGGTCAAGTTTGCGTCGAGCGTACGGTGTCTTGTATCGGACGGTCGTGCCGGAAGACAGGGAAATGCGTCACTCCGCATAGTAAGTAGCCTTTAGCCTACAAAAATTGTATATAATTTTAGGACAAGTAGTTTATACTATATTTTTAAGCTTGTGAAGCGACAGTTTGCCCACCATCACATAAATGTACTATGGATGGGGGCCCAAAGTGCGTGAAGGCGATTCTGAATCTTGGGGATGTTACGGCTATGGAGGCTGAAGCTCGGACTGGGCATTGAAAAAGTTAATACCGTAATAAATATTTTTCGAAGATAATCCGACTGAAGAAAATGTATGCTCCAATGCTGGTACTAGACTGTTTGCAGGGGAGGGATTTTAGCAGCGGGAAATCTAATTTTTCCTTTCCGTCTACACCTACCTGTAAATAATAAATATTGTATCTTATACATTTTTTTTGCTGGATTTGGCTGCTAGAAGTCTACAAATAAAATACTTTCAACATTTTTTCTTTTTTTATATATTTTTATCAAAGAGCCATATTTTTTACAGCGTTTATATTTATAACTTTGGAAAAAGCTATAAAAATGGTTGACATTTTGCGATTGCACCGTACAAGATTACAGGAAAAATTAGTTTCCCCCCTGCTAACAATCCAGTACCTCAAAACTGCTAATCGGCTTCTGGTCTGTTTCTTAGTGGGTGTCATGTTATTTACACTTTCAATTGCATTTTGAAGTGCTTAGCTTACAAAATGAACCAATTTGTGGAAAGAAAATATTTATCCCTTTGAAATTCCGATAAATTATGATGATGGGAGGAGAGGAGCTGCTTATTTTCCTCCGCAGCCGCAAGGGGATGGGGGAGGGGCTCCGCATCCTGAAATAGAAGATAAAGTAAAATATAATATCATATAGAAACGGAGGTACCAAATTTTAAAGTTATAGCGACAGGCACTTACCGCAGCCGCCACCGCCTCCGAGGCTGGGGAACGAGGGGAGGGCGAGCGGGGGGAGGGAGAGGCCACCGCCTCCGCCTCCGCATCCGCATGGTGATGGTGGTGGGCATGGGGGAGGAGGAGGACTGGAATATTAAAGGTATTGTAGTATATTAATGTTTAATAATGAAATAACGGGTTGATTTTTACGTCTTAAGCCTTTTAAAGAGTATATTAAACGATTTGATGACTCAATCACGCTGCGTTATGAGGTGTATGCGTAGTAATACCTCTTAAGCTATATTTGTACTAACTTACGCGCCGCATCCGCATCCACCACCTCCAGCTCCAATGCACGCCGCGGCAACGCCGATCAGGGCAACGAAGAAAGCGAATCGCATGTTGTTTGCTGGTCGAACCGAAGCCGATACCTCCCACCGCAGCTTCAACGCTTATATATACCCCACCACAGCCCTGCAAAATGGGGGCTGGACCGTGCCCTTGGGGCTTTCACCTACGCCCTCCCACCGGAGCTGCTTGGCTTCGAACCGAAATTCACTCCCCCGCTCATCGCCTTCCATCCTCCTAAGCTCAGACTTCAGAGCCCCATACCAAACGCATTGACCGACACATACTGTGTACGAATCACAACAAAACAACGGAGTTCCGTGCTTTTTTTATCGGTTTTATTTGGAATCAAAATACAATGAGGGGCGTGTGGTGGTATGTGATCTGATGTACCAATACTGTGAGGTGCGAGCGAGAGAGAGAGAGAGAGAGAGAGAGAGAGAGAGAGAGACATACAAAGGCATCTTAACAAGTTCGATATCACGCTGTGGCGGAACAGTGAGGTGTTAGTGCGATCGGCTTTCAGAGGTGTAACTTGGAAATTTAAAGCTCGTTTTAAGACGCATGAAGCGTATATATGAAAATCTTTGGAAATGTCACAGGGTCTAGTAAGCTTAGAATGCTGTTCTTTTCCGGATTTTAGAAATTCTGTATTCTTAGCGTCCTCCGGCTCTCTCTAAAAGGCATCAAAAGTTTTGAAACTTTTCGTGAATTATCGCGCTCTTCAGGCTTGTTTTTAGTTTCTTTCTCACTCTCTGGATCTTTCTCTTTCTCTCGGTCACCCTCTGCGCTACCCTCATTATCTTAGTTCCCCCATTCCTCTTCCTTTCTAAGAAATCACAGAACCGGAAGCACGACAACCGCCTGGTGGCAACGTGGTGAGCATCGTTGTGCCGGCCCGACACTTCGCCAAACGATCCGATCTGCGAAAATCGGCGCTCAATGCCACCCTGGGTGGTAGGTCATCTTCTAGACTCTCTTTTTCCTTTTCTCTCCGTCTACACCCCGTTGTTCTCTCCGCTCTATGAGCTAATATTTTTACGGAGCATGGTAGCTAGAGATTTTTGGATAAGAAAAACAACTCAACATATAAAAATCTGTATTTGGAAATCCTTACGTAAATATACAATGAGACTCGTTTTTGAGCTTATTCACGCGATCATGATCTGGTTCCCTTCCAGACAGCTGCTGTTATCAAATCCCGGATCCGGTATCATGGTGCGGGATTTAAATTTCGCCGGAAAGCTTGATCAGCTGGTCATTCCACGAATATAATCATGCATCTCTGGCCGCTTCTTGCTCTTGTTGCTACCGTATCTGGGTGCTTGAACTTTTGTGGAGGCTGCGGTGGTGGTAAGTCAAATTTGCGAAATTTTCGAATTCTTTTAGGCTGCCAGATGCCTAGTGTGCCCTATCAACCGGCAGTTGGTGGAGGTTATGCCTTCGTTCCTCAAGTCGGTGGATACGCAAGTAAGAATTTTTATTTTTGTAAACGGAACTTAAGCACGAAAGATTTAAAACTTTCAGCTGGGCCATTCCCAGGACAATATTCCGGTCCGGTCCAAGGAGCACAACAAGTCGGCGGAGAGCAGGGTATGTTATTAATGAGTCTTTATACTCTAATAAATAGGACCCGCTGGTTATTCGCAAGGCGGTAGTGCACCTGTAGCTGATCAAAGCGTCAATCTAGCTCCTGCCGATCAAGAAGCGGAAGGTAATTTAGCGAGCTTCAGGGCCTTATCTATCAAATACTTTCAGGCGGAAAGTGGTAACGATCCACTCCTCGTCGACCTCTTCAAAAACCACCTAATAACGCGTTAATGTGCGATAATAAACAGCTGATCCCCTCTATCCTCCTAAATTGGTTAGTGGACCGAAAAGCTGGCCGGCAGCCGCATGGCAAAGCTGGTTTGCAAATCGACGCACGATCAACCCGAGAAGGGGAATGGAAATTGAAAAAGAAAGTGTCGGGAGTGACAAAGCAATACAGAGGGGTGAGAGGGGATGGCACGAGACACTGTACAATGTATTACGTAGATTAAAAGGTCAGTAATATCTGTGGAAAGTTTTCTGATGCCAAAATTGCAGCAGTCAGATAAACATTATTATTGGTTGTAAAAAGAACGAATTTGATGGCATTTAAGGGGCCTAATTAAAACTCATCGGATTTTCCCTCTCATGAATTTTTTCTGACCGAAAATTAGCATATAAACCTCCTAGCATTTTTTCAGTTAGTTGAAATTTGATGAACTATATTCGATGAATGTATTTTTGTGAGATAATACGTTTCTGCTAAAAAAAATTGTATACAAATGTTCAGGGCCCGTATGTCTAAAATCGTTCAATGCCACACGGATTACAATCTTCAAAAATCCCTCTCCAAGCCACAGCCCAATTCTACGCCCTTTATCCGGATAAACAGAAAAAGAGCCAAGATATAGTGGAACGAGGCTAGCTATCTCAAGCCAGATCCCCCTCTTCGACTCCACCCTTCGATCGGTACGATTTCTACGAAATATCGGTTTTGCTCGCTAAATCCCCTGGCTACGAGAACCTAAATGTCCTCGGGGCAATAAGGAAGATGGCGCCTAGATATTTTGGATTCCATAACGGGAACCAGCAGGAAAGGCGTAGAACTTCAAAAGAAATGCAGCGAAAACTCGTCTTCTTTGACCAATTTTTGAAATCTATGAAAACTGTGAGAAATTTGAGTAATTTATACACATTGCTGTTTTTCTCAATTAAGAGGACCACCCCAAAGACGAAACAAAGAACAGTTATCAGTTTGACACCACCGTCCGGGGCCCAGCAGATTATTTCACCGAAAAGCGAGCCAAAAGTGCCCTCTCTCGTCAATAATCTCTAACCCCACCACAATCCCTCACTCCACCGGGTAAATAGTGCCAACCCGGTATTCGCAATGTCCAAATGATAGCCCTTTCTGATTTCTACAATCGCCTCCATTCTGTGCATCTATTTTTGGTCATCTTTATTGCTTCGATTTTCCTTATAACCTTTTTGAAAGGTACGGATAGAACCCAGAAAAATAACAGTTGTAGATATGGAAAACGGTGAATTGCCGAAAAATCTGGACAAATTTCCAAAGGACTTTATTTGGGCGATAGCGACGGCTGATTTTCAAGTTGAAGGCTCTAATGATGTTGATGGTGGGTCCTCGAATACTACGCATGCTGTCACTATCCCCTTAAAACGCTGTTCATTTTGTATTTTCCCTCCAGGTCGCGGTGTCTCGGTTTGGGATCGTATCCGAGAGATGCCAGGCAGAATAAAAGGAGACCCACACCCAAACCTTTCTTGTGAGGCCTACAAAAAATGGAAAGAAGACGTGGAGCTGTTGAAAGCGCTTGGGGTTAGTCTCGGCTAGTTTTTTAGGCGTGGTTAAGGTATCACATTATCGGTTCTCAATTTCTTGGTCACGAATTCTACCCACTGGGCGCGCGGATCAAGTTAATGAGGCTGGTATACGGTACTATCGAGAATTATGTGAAGAGTTGGTGAAACATGGGATCAAGCCCATTGTAAGTTTTGTTATAGTAAAGTGCCATCTAAACATCTAGTTTATTCTGCAAATTCTCAATTAAATGTTACTATTAGGTCACTCTTTTCCATTACGATATGCCACTCCCCTTATACGAAGAAGGCGGTTTCCTAAATCCCGATTCAATCGACTGGTTCACCGACTTTGCCGAAGTATGCTTCAAACACTTCGGAGACTTGGTAGGCATCAATCAAAAACCGTAATCTGGAAACCAGGTTGATGTCTGGCTGACCTTTAACGAGATCATTTTCTACGCCATGTTCTCGGTGGTTCCAATGGAACATTTGCCAGATTTCTCTCTGAATACCGACCACGGGAAATGGAATCTCACGGCACATCAGGTACTTCATAGGCCTAAAACTACTTAAATCTATTTAATCATGAAACCTATCCATTTAAACGATTATTTAGGTTCCATACCTGGTTGCTCATCACAAACTTTTGGCACATGCTAGAGTTTATAGACTTTATCGAGAGAAATTCTATGAAGAACAGAAAGGTACTAGAATTAATTTATGTAGTTCGCTCGCTTAGGCATAGTTTAGGCTTGCGGTGCTCTTGCTCTTGCTCCCTGTACATATATCGGATTTTTTTCAGGGCTCGTTGGCATCATCTCCGGTGGTAGATTCAGCGAGCCCATTAGCGCTGAACCAGAAGACGTCACCGCCACAAAAATGTTCCAAAACTGGCACTTCTTCTGGATTAACGATCCGATATTTGGAAGCGGTAGAGAAAAAACTAACCTCGTCTTTATTAAGTGTAATAATAGGTGATTACCCGCCAGCGATGCGTCAACGGCTAGACGCAATGGCCGTTGAGGAGGGTGTATCTAAAATTCTACCCAAATTTACTGATGAAGAGAAGCGGCTTTTAAAAGGTCCTTTAAAAAATTAATTTAAAACGACTTTTCAAGGCTCCTCCGATTTTTTGGGAACCAATTTCTACATAACAATGAAAGTTGGAAGGCCATCAGGAGGCCCACAATCTTTTATGGCTCGAGATGGACAATTCGCGATTTATCCTGATAATTATGAAAGGCAGGCTCTAGCCAAAATGATTGCAAGTTCCGGTTTAGAATTAGTGGAGATACATGGGCTCGGAATACGCCGTTTGGGCTTGGGAAGTTGTTAGAGATTGTGAAAGAGCGATATGGCGATGTTCCGGTTTTATTGACGTTAGTATTTACTTCCAGGTTTTTACTTGCATTTTAAATTAGGGAAAATGGTTGCGCTGACATGATGCCAGCATCGGTATTTGCTGATCCGCTTCAGGATCATCACCGGGTTAAATATATTCGGGAACATGTGGCAGAAGTTGGGCAAGGTTGGAATACGCTACAAATTACCCACCATTTATTATTGTTTAGCTATTGGAAAAGGTTCTTCCGTAATCGGCTACACCGCGTGGTCCCTCCTTGACAACTTTGAATGGCTCGACGGCTTTGAAATGAAGTTTGGACTATTTAGGTAGCCTAAGAACAACTATACCTTCAAATCTCCCGATTTCAGAGTCGATTTCGAATCACCGGAAAAGACAAGAACCCCAAAAGCCAGCGCCAAATACTACCAAAAATTGGTCTCTACCGCCCGAGGCCTCGATCCAAAGAACGAACTTTGAGTCGCTGTTGCATTCGCATAAAACTTACCCAAGTTCGAGCAACACAAATGCAGTGCAGGTGCCTGAAAAATTGGTGACCGCTGGGGCCAGGTGCATATTAATAAAAGATGAAAACGACATGATTCGAAATTGAGGTCAATCCCCCTCAGCCTCTCGATCCAACGTTCAAAAAGGTGTTTACATTATTGCTGAGTGCAATTACTTGGCTATATTGATTGCGGTGTCCGGTTAATAGACTTAATTCTCTATCCGGATGTTATATCCAGGAGAAGTGCCGATGGTGCTCACTGGGATTTATGATATAAATATTTTGTCGAATGATGTCATATGTTATCGAATATTTCTTGTATGCTTTTTGTTCGAAATAGTTGGAATTGTGCATTCTTTGACGTTGCAGTTGGTAGGTTTATGAATGCTATGATAACTCAACGCGGGTGGGCGCGTTGCGCGTAGAAAGAAACGGCGAGAGAAAGAGAGAGAGAGAGAGAGGGAGAAGAGAGAGAGCGAGAGAGAGGATAGACGGAGAGAGAGGGATAGACGGAGAGAGAAAGAGAGCGAGAGAGAGAGAGAGGGTGCTATATTTTTAAAGGAATAGAAACCAAAATCTGCACTTCTACAACTTCCATGGTTTAAACTATCCTTTCTGTTTCAGCTCTTTATATACGTTGTCTATACAACTGCCGCCTTCCACAAAAACCTTCGACACATCCTCGGCTTTGTCCTCTGCGCATGGACCATCGCTGAATTAGCACGAATCGTACTGATACTTTATCAATTTGGATGGATCCCAATTACCGGTGATCACAATTAAAGCCCCCTGCTATCCGATTTTCAGGTAATTCGATGAAGGACCTCCCCCTAATCGCTGCATCTCTCTTCCGTAGTATTGTATTCTTCTGTGCCGTCTGTTTACTATTTGCTTTTATCGCAGAGCGTGCCGTGGCCACTTATTTCTTGGGTAATTCCCCATCCTCAATCAAAACTGTCTTCAGAAAATTACGAAAATGAGCGCCATTTCTGGGTTGACTTTATCCTCCACGTCAGCTTAGCAACTTTTGGGCAAATATTCGGGTGTTTATACACTTTTAGTAAGCTAGGAAATCCATTCCTGATTGCTCCGTTTAGTGGGTATATTCATTTCGCGCAAAATGTTTTTCTACATGCTATTATTTATTTTCGGCAGCGCCTCAATTGCTGGAATGGTGAGGGTGACGTGGGTGGTGAACGCAAATTTAGTCATACGTGTACTTATACTCGTGGAACCGCAAAAGATTAAGCCACATAACCGACGATCCGCAAGGCTATACGTTAAGTATGCGTTTCCAGCTCGAAGAAAATGTGCGAGCGCTGAAGGTGGGTCAAAAATTTATTGGCATAATGAATTTATTTTCAGATGATGCGACCCGGTGTCTTTTCGCATAGCATAGTCGTTTCAATTTTTGCGGTTCTTTTTATGGGTCCATTGATACTTTTTGAACATGGCACACCGATCGGAGAGCTCCATATTGTGATTGTCGAGGGGGTATCCGCAATGTAGGTTCCCCAAAACCCATTTAAACAATGCCCTAGATACGTGATTGGCATCCAATTCTTGATTCTACGGACTATTCCAATGTATCGGAAAAAATACACGCGTATTTTGAAAACAATATTTGGGCGCTTCATGGTGCCCGAAGAACCCCGCTGGAATTTCGAATTGTCGCTCCATACCTCTTCAAAAGTAAGGGCTGCTGAAAACCCGGACAGCTGTTTTTAGATACATCCGACCGATGAAACACTACTATACTTCCAGCAACTCCGGTCGCAATGGATCTAAATTTGAATGGAAATAACGCGGAATAAAGCTGTCTCGATAGTGTACACATGAAGTCCCGCGTTTCTTCATATGAACAATGTTGATTTCTCGAAACTACGACCTCATAATTTGCTAAACACTTTCATTTTTTAGTAGATGATCTGTGAAACGCCGGCGGAACCCCGGTTGTTGAAGGTACGCTGCGCTCCCCCTTGCATGTCTGATTTGTAGCGCCTTTTCAGACGATGCCGCCCTGCCTTTGAATTTACCAAACTTTTGCTTCTTTGAGCCCACGTTTTCCTTTAGCGTTTTTACAGTTACAAACTAAACTCGCGATATAACAACTTCTTGTGCGCGCTTTAGCCAGTTTGTGAAGTTCCTATATAGCCTGACCGCTATTCTGCTACTCAAGCCGCTGAAAACCTTTTGCACGGGATTATGCGCATTTATTCTTTTGTTTTCAATTTCAATCTTGTAAATCCTAGAGATTAATTTGTGTTTTTACAGGACGAGCCCGCCCTGCATTGCTCGATGTGATGGCGTCGGAGCCGACGGCCAAAACGGACACTGACTGGAAAGCGAAGCCGATGCAGGTTTATTGGTAAGTGTAATCGCTTTGCTTGTTACTTTTTTTAGGTATGATTCGCCCGGATGCAGCGGCAAATTCACACAAATGATTGAACCAGAAACTCCGACAACAGGTAGTCGTTTTAAACTTCTGCATGTCAACTTTTAGCCACTCCGCGGCACCCATACTCTCCATTGAGCCCAGATTCTGCAAGGGACGCGAAGCGACCGGTGCTGGCCACGGTATAATTGCTTTTTTTATTATGATTTACGTTTGACTTATTTAGCCAAATGCTACACCTCGGTTTTCTGTTAAACCCCGCGCCCCACGCCGTTCCTTGCGCGCGGCTAGCATGCAGAATCAGGAACCGGTATATTTCTTGCTTCATGTCAAAACGTGAATTTTAGAGTCAACAAGCCCCGCCGCAGAAGGTTCCACCAAGCCCTGGAATGCTATTTTTGTAAGTTTTTCTTCCGACAAATAATAACCCTTACTTAGTTCGCCGAAAAGTCAAGATATTTGGAAGGAGCAGTTCGGCGAGAAGGCAAACGACCCGTGCAAAGAGGTAATAGATGTGTCGCGGTAAAGAGGCTCGGACGGCCCGTGTCGATTAGGTTTATGGGGAAGGCTCGTCGACACATTCGTCTCCTAATTTTCTATTTTTGACAACAGGGCATAATCCGTGCAGGTGTGACGTTTGAAGCGCTGTAGTCCGTGCAGCAACGGTGACGCATCCGGACTAATTATGCCCTGGAGTGTCAAAATATATTACGAGACGAGGTCTGTTGAGGAGCCCTCCCCCATAAACCTTGTCGTTGCGAGCCTTCCGAGCCTCTTTAAGACGGTTTTAGAATCAACCTGCGAAAAAGAAAGCAAAACCTGAACCAGGAGACCCGGATTACGATTCTTTTGACGATGAATGAATACTTGTGATTGCAGCATTTGTTTTGAATAAAACGTTGAAAGGTTTCTGGGTGTTGCAAGCGACAGCTTTCCGATTGCTATACTACCTCTGAACATATTAGTATCAGCTGAAACCAATTCCTTGTTTAGTATGCCATTACCTTTTGAACTTCTGCACATGGAGGTCGTTCGATATGCGAGGGAGCAAGAAGCGTTAGCAAATGTGATTAACCCGAGGTATCTTTTGCGTATTTGCCGTGTAGCGAATCTTTGAATTCGGCCACATCTCGTACATGTTGTATTTCTAGAGAGGCACTCGAAGGCATCGACAAGTCTTCGAATGCACTCGTCTATAAAGCTTTGGCTAGCGTAAGTTTCTTTCTTAACTTTCCAGGAATGTTTCTTTTCAGAGAAATGCTGCCACACGTTTGGAATCTATGGGCGTCCGCGTAGGATATCTTCTGGCGGAGAAGATTTGCAAGGATTTACCGCGTATCACCACTGAATTAGAGGTATTGCATTTGTTTCGATAACTATGATCCATTTTAGATTATGAAATTTGTTTGCAAGGAGTTTTGGATCAATGTTTTTGGAAGGCAGGTCGATAATCTTCGGACCAATCATCAGGTAACTAAGTTGCGCAATTATTGATTAGCTTTTTTCTAGGGTACGTATGTGGTTCAAGATAATCGCTTCCCATTTATCTCTTCGTTTGCCGAGGGAGCACAGTATACGCAGGTAAATAGAACGCTATTCGGCTTTTTCATTTTTTCTTTTTCTTCTTTTTTTTTCTTTTTCTTCTTTCTTTTTTCATTTTTCATTCAGGACGCTCTGGTCTATCTCGTCATGCCTTGTGGTATCATCAGAGGCGCGCTCTCGGCACTTGGAATCCAGGCGCTCGTCACGCATTCTACAGAACTCCTCCCCACTGTGAAATTCCATATACATCTTTCGGCGAAGGCTTGATCCTCAGATGTGTATTTCCATTGTGATAATGAATGTGATTTACTCAATTCCCGTGGTCATAATTTATTAAATAAATGAATTAGAAGCAAAAGTACAGAGAACAACATTTCCCGGAAGTGGAGGCGTATCACAGAAAACAACAAGAACGGTTCTCCGGAGTTCATACGTAGATGCCAACCCAGAGGAGGAGGAAGAGTGTTCCAAAACCGAGGAAGATCGAGGCCATCGTCGCAAAGAAGAGCTCACTGGTGATCTTGCGTGTGTATTTCGTGGATGTGACCTAAACAGGGTTTGGCCATCGCATAAAGCAACGTACTTCGTGGACGAAGAATAGGGCCATGAAGAAGAGTCCCATTCCGCAAAGGCTGACGGTCAACGGGCCCAAGTTGGCGTGCGAAACCTAAAGTGGCGTATAAATTGAGCAGTCATAACTAACGGGTCCGTAGTAACGTTCCATCTTCGAGATGTCCATATTTGCCCTTCCTAAATCTAGTTGCCTAAATACAAGAGAATGATAATGCACGTCTAATCGAATAGAAGGTAATTTTTTGGCAAAATCACCCGAAACAGTAGCCAGACCATGTACACCAAAATTCCAACGTCATTTATTATACAAAATCCAATGTACATACAGAACCGATCAAAGTAAGTACAGTTTGAATAGCTCGGGTTGAGAAAGCGTATGTTGTACATGTTCAATACCGGTAGCTAAACAAGCAGAGATTCGTTAAAAGTCACGATCCGGGAACACGCTCGGGGCCACCAACGTCCACGCGTAGAGGGCGATGCACATCCAGGAAGAAACGATCTTCACCCATACCGAGCTCATGTTCGCATTCAGCTTCGACAGGTCCGATGAGGGGCTATAAAACTTATAAGGGGAACGCCATCGGAATGCTTACCTATACCAGCTTGTAAGAGTCATCATCACGTACAATGAGGCGAGCCCAAACATGAAGTGGAAGAACGAGTAGGAGTAAGCGACGCCATCCTGGAAATTGTAAATTAATTCTTTCGACAGCTACAGAACTCGGTCTTCCCGGTGATTAAAAACGGAACCATAAGATTCAGCTCCAAATTTAAGAAAATTGTGGCGAAAGTGCTATGTTCCAAAAAACCCAATTCAAGTCGACGAATACAGGGACACGTATTGAGATTGGCAGAGCCCCGCCGATCAATACCCTCAGTTATACACACCCCCCACTAGCCACCAACGCAAACCAAATGCAAACAAACCTTTTCGTTGTCCCACACTTTTTCAACGTCATGGTCGTTCGATTCAGTCGTACCATCTAAAAAATGAATAAAACACGGAAGCTCGTTCGAATCCTTTACCACCAATCACACCCTGAAATTGACATGGCGCGAATTCAAAACTACCAGCCAAAGCTTTTAAGCAAATTAAACTATCTTTTTGCAGTATAAAACTGCACTTTCCTCGAGAAAATGGTCAAGCCGCAGTTGCCACCGTCAAAGCCTTAATATCGGTTCCGCCTGCACGCCCAATCATTAAAAAAATCAGAATCGGGTTATTTGGGAAAAAAGGGTTAAAAGTGACTCCATGTTAAAAGGCTCTCTGATAAATTAACAACTAATGGGCGCGCGGCGTACCTGATGAAACGATCGGATGATGATCGGACATGGCAATGTCCTCACCGTCGGTGCCTCCCGTGATTTTTCCAAGTGAAGTGTTCGTCGAATTGCGGATTGAGGCGTAGAGCAGACACAGGAACCATAGTACCAGCGAGACAATTGATTGAGCTGGCATCGGGGTGCCGTAGCCCTAAAAACAACAGTAAAGCAGGTAAGATGGTAAAGATCGCCCAGGGCCAATTTCGAATCTCCAAAAAGCTCACCTCTTCCTTTTTGCCGGGATCTGTAGCGTTATGCACGAAAATGCTGATCAATGAAGGGTTGCATTGCTTATCTAAACGATTGTTTGATCCGGACACAATGACACTTGCCAGGATTGTTAGTGAGAGCAGCCCACGTCAGATACATCACGTAGCAGGAAATGATGGCCGACTGCAGCAAGCCACTGCGCGGCATATTTTCCTGAACACAAAATTAACTATTGCTACGATATTCACACCTGGATGTTCGGCAAGATCGAGATAACCGAAACAATGACGCATGCGATCAAATTGAACGAGATGAAAAACTTCGGCAATGCGCAAGTTCCGCCCTAAATTCAAGTTGATCGCAATAGATGATAATCGTTTACCGATGCGTAGAAGACAAACATCAGCACCATGGCCACAATCGCGATAGCGTAGCAACCAAAAGTGAATGCGAGCAATCCGGCGTAACAGGAGCGCGACTCTTCTTCCTCGTACCTAATCCCAGAGGTAAAGACGTTAGAGGAGGCTTACTTTTCGACCCAGCTCTCAGCCAAGCCATGTGCAAAGTCGACAATCAGGATCAATTGGATGAGGATAAATAGGAAGCCACCGATCATGCCAAACCACATCAGCGCTAGAAAGATAATGAACTAACTTAAAAGAAAAACTCACGTTCAGCCAAGGTTTCGCTGCTCATGTAGAAATAGGCGACGATTATGCCAGTCATAATTATGTATTTGAAGAACCAAAACCTAAATACAAGTCTGTAAACGAAGCTCAACTTTCAACTGACCCATTCTGTATGTAAGCTCGAGGATCTCGTGAGGATTTGACGCCGAACATCAGCAAGGTGAAGATAAAGAAGAACGAAGCCATCCCGGCACAAACCCTAAAAACCAGTATGAATCCTTGAAATTGTTCTAACCTATATACAGCTTGAAAACCGGTCGCGTGTCCACAATTAATACCAGCCATCTTGTCGAGACCATCGCAGAACCATTTGTTCTAAAACACAAAAATTAACTCACAAAGAAGCAGCACCGGCTTTCAGACCTACATCCTGCTAGAAACCCAAACAACAAACCTCAGCCAATTTGTGCTGAATCGATGGTGCTAACATTACGCAGGAAACGATCGTGCCGACGAACAACATCAGCGCGTACCTAAAAACATTTTCAGTAAACCAATGAAAAATACATGATGCGAGTTGTAGTAGAGTTACGCGAAGAAGGGCATGCCGCGCAGCACAATGAACACGCCGAAGAGCCGAAGCAGCAGGCCATCTAAACAAAACAGATAGTTTTTTAAAAAATACACAAACCGATGCAGCGCATCCCGGCACAGCTAAAAGAGCTCCCATCACTGGTGTATAACCTGCCGATGGTCCGGCCTAAAAATAATCATATGTATGCGCTTGAATCTGAATGGAAAACGTATGTGAAAGAATGTGAAAAGCTATGAGATAGGTTTAAACACAAAGCTACGACGATGAATCCATTAGGGGTAATTGGGAAGATTAAGAAATGGGTTTGAAATAAAACGGGAATGTTTTCAAAAAAACTAAAACGGTATCAGACTTGCGGGTATCAGCAGCAAATAACCTTGATTTCGCCGGGTGGTACCGCAACGCGGCCCTCCACCCTTGCTCGGCCGCGGCGCCTGTCTTAGCCGTCAGCTGATTTCAACACCGCAAGTAAATTCAGCTTACAAAGAGATAACCCAAACAATTCACCCATTCAATTCCCAGAAATTCCATTGGATCTAGCAGATCTAGCGTATCTAGCGTTTTCAGGCCGTATTGTTATTGAGAGCCACAAAAACTTCAATTATCCTATTCCTATCTAGCTATCAAAAACACACTTCCGTTGTAATATTAGAATTTAACTAACGAAACAATAAAGACCGGGATTTTCACTAGATCACCGTTTCAGTATTGTTTGCATGTATGAATCAGGCATTGGGAAGTACCCAGCTAGCCTGTAGCGGCGGTGAACAGCTTCGATTACGGTCAACACACCGTCATTTAGAATGCACATACGTATACTTCTTTGTATTGCTTTGTCGGTTTTTGGAGGAATTTTGATCAGATCTTCAAGCGATAGAATTTTTAGATCCCCTTCTTCCTAGCTCAACATTCACTAATACTGCTCGTATGAAACCTATAGTAATCTCCAAGTTTATCAACCAATCGATCGCAAAATCATCGTATTATGCCCAAAAATATCGATCTTTTGCGTTCTCCCCGTTTTGAAAGAGCCGCTATCGGCTTGAATTTCACTGGTAAGCGATTTCTCAATACCCAAAGCAAGGCCACGCCTCCTTCCCATTTGTCAGCATTCCCCCACTTCCAGACCACTCTAACTCCTGCCAGAAACCTTCTATTTTCACCATATATACTCGGCAGCTTGCCCGAATCCACCTCATTCCGACTTTCAGATCGACCCCGTCGTTCATCAAACATGCCTGATTCCGCTGATTTCGAGCTGCTGGCTGAGGGCCTGATGGTCAAGTGGGAACACTTTGGTGTTTTCCGTCGCTTCGTCCTGCCAATTGAGAAAGGAAAAGCTTTCGAAGCCCTGCTGGCGAAGTGCCACAGCCTTGAGAAAAATGCTGATTATGACCTCTGCTGGACCGGTGAGTTCGATCTCGATTTCGAAACTCAAACCACAAAAGTTTCGAAACTCAAATTCTATTGTATTTTCAAGGCATGCGTGGGAAATTAATAGCGATCGGTCATCATCAGCACAACTCCCGTTTCAGATTACGATGAAGATCTGATCCGTATCGAATCAGAGTGCGATATGGGCATGGCTATCCGTGAAATGGATGGCGACCTACTGCGCATCTATTCAGCGGCCAAGCCGGAGCAGAAGAATCCGGTTAAGCAGCCCGAGAATAAGGTAGGCTGCCCATCCTACAAACATGCAACCTACCATTTTAGAAGCCGCAAAACACGACTGGTGCTGCACACCCAGGAGTTGTTTGTGATGGCTGTGATGAGCAAATTGTGGGTCATCGTTTCAAATGTCTCGTCTGCCCGGACTACGATCTTTGCGCCAAATGTGAACAGGGAGATGAGGTATGCCTTACTAAAGCAGTCAATCAATTTCACAATAATTCAGCATAAGCAGCACGTCATGATGCGCATCGTCTCCCCCGACGCCACTCCGATCCCATCTGACTTGCGCTACCGTAGCCGTATCATGCGCGTTCCATCGTTTACCCTCGACCTTGCCGAGGAGGCCCTTTCTGGACTGCAGAGCACCTTCTGGAATGGAGCCAACGATGGAGCAGCTGCCGGAGAAGATATGAAGAATAAGGCACAGGAAAACTGCCAACGTGCCAAGGAAGAATTCCGCACATTCATGGGACATCTACAGGAAGCTCTGGCTAACTTCGGCCTCGACCCGAAGCAAGAGAAGCCGACTGAGACACAGAAGCCGGCCGAACAACCGGCGCAGAACGCTGATGAGCCGCCAGTGCTTCAGCCGGAACCTGCACAGCAACAACCGACAGTCACGATCCCGGAAGCCACCGTTGAGGAGCAGATGAATTTCGAGGAGTTGAGCGCCGAAGAGCTGAAGCACATCGAGGGGATGACCAACCAAGCCCAGCCAACTCAGACGGCCAACGCACCGACTTCAGAGGGTTCCGATGCGCGTTTGATCGAGGTTGACACGGCTCCGGTTGCGCATCCGATGCCTGTCCAGTCGAACCAGTACGTTCCACCGCATCCGCTAGGAGGACAGGCCGCTCCAGTTTATCCGCCGATTCCACAGATGGGTAGGTCTGATAGTTTAATATAGGTATAACTTATCAAAATGAATCGTGGAAATTAAGCTGAAGGAAAGGGAAAAATAGAACTTTATCTAAAATTCATATCTCGACTTTCTGATTTTCGAAATCCTTGAAATCCTAAATTCTATATTATGAAATTTTAGGCTTTGAACAGCCAGCATGGCCGACCCAGGGTGTTCATCCTCACCCAATGTCTATCTTCGGCGGTCAGGTACGATTTTATATCCGAAATTTACAGTAGTTACAACCTAATTTACTACATTTCTATAAATTGCCATATTTAGCAGCCATTCCCCGGCTTCGGCATGTGGGGCCCACCCGGAATGAGGCGCTCGCGTCGTGGTCATCCTCATCCTCTGCAGCCCCAACCGGCTCCTCCAGCTCGTCCGACCCTCACTCCGCGTGAGCGCCAAGAGCTTGGCTACGTCGCCGCTGGCATTGTAAGTGAAATAAATAAAAAATAATCTTAAATAAAAAGTCCATATTTTGAACACCTTTCATCGTCCAAATTGGTCTTTTTAGCCTCCTAATTTACGCAGAATAATCCGCAAAATTTAGTACGACACGCTGCACAGCATGGGATTCGAGAAGCACGACCTGATGAAGGAAGCCGCCCGGAACACGCAGAACGTCGAGCGCGCCTGTGAATACTATTGGATCCACCAGTAATTAAGTAACGCATGCCCAAACATTCCGCTTAAAATGTGTAAATGCCGTTGAATAAATATGTACATACTAGCTGTAAAAGCACCCATTGATTTGAAAACCGCATGGCATGAGGACAAGGAACGGTAATCAGAGAAACGACGTTTTTAGTCTATTCTTGGGTCATTCAGATCGGTTTTTTTTATTTAGCCTAGCACAATCTTCCAATGCACAAGAACACATATGGTATCTTATATACGGTTAACTTACGCCAAGCCCAAGCCAGACCTAAGCCAAGCCTAAGCCAAGCTTAAGCCACGCCTATGCCAAACCTAAGCCAAACCTAAGCCAAGCCGAAGCCAAGCCTAAGCCACGCCTATGCCAAACCTAAGCCAAACCTAAGCCAAGCCGAAGCCAAGCCTAAGCCAAGCCTAAGCCAAGCCTATGATAAGCTTATGCCTAAGCCTAAGCTTAAGCCATGCCAATTTGTTGAAATGACATGATACATTTCAGCAATTTTAAATCCATTCGTTCCCAGTCCCAGCCAGCCAGTGGTGATTGTGGGTTGTGTTTTTCCGTAAAAAATCAGCGGATTGTGCTGCGACACGGACTGTCCCTTGCTAGCGTTCCAGGCAAAACGGCTTTGCTGTGGAAAGGCTTTTGGGTAACATCGAAGGGGGAAGGACGGGCGTTATGTTGGTTGGGAAGGGTTGAGCCGGAGGACGAAGGGCTGAATCACACGCGTGCCTCACTTCGTTGTCACCAACCATATTAGGGGCCCTTCATATCTTGAGGCTATTCGTTACAATATCACCGTTGTTTTTAAGATAGTCTAGTTAGTATTAAAGTTGTTCTCCTTCAAGATTAAGATCGACCGAAAATTCAGATTATTCAAAGCCTTGACCTTTGACCGTGTCTTGTTCAAATCAGATGCTAGTAAAAGCTTTTAACCTATCGCAAAAAGGCTCGTCCTCTCTCCTTCACCTTTCACATGAGAGCCAAAGCTGCTCGTAAAGCATCCTAAATACCCCTCTTATCACTTTGGCTAAGAACCGGCACCCCAAACGCTTTTTTATGTTGCAGTGTAGATGAAGTGGACCGCCGGGTTGTTGTTTCCGGATTAAGATAATTCGGTGGTGGTTGGCTCTTTGTTGCGGGGGGCTCGCGTAGGAAAACAACTGGCTAGTTTTATTCAGGCTATCCTAGTTGTAACAAAACACAGCCGGGTTATGTGTTTATAGCAGTTTCCATTTTTAAGTTATTTTTTTACAGGTTTAACCATTTTTCATAAATTTTTGACAACGAGGTAAAAATATGGGAATATAATGGTTTTTATAGCATCCTGATACCTTAAAGGCGTCAATATGATTAAATAGTTGATATTTTAATACCCAACATCTACCTGAACCTAGCAAAATTTAGTTCGCCCTCTCCCCGCAACGCATGAGCCGAATGATTTCTAGGCTGAACTAAACACAATGCCGATTTTAGATGAATGTTTTTCGTGTGTCAGGGCCCGGGTTGACCTATTTTATTCCTATTACGGACTAAATGAAAAAGGGACCGAAGTAGTTCTTTTCTATTTGCAGCCAACCGATGAGCTCTGCTGGACCCTGGTTGGATCGGGCTGACGTTTTCGGGCCCGGAGTTTGTTTCGGCCAAATTCAATGATTGAGAGATGAATTAAAATAGCAATTTTGAAGGGATCGAGCTTAATTTTGAATGTAGATGTGTTGATCAACGGTACATCCGCCGCCTAGTGATGATAGGTTTGTATCAGAAATAGTGAAAAAAGCAGTCGTATACATTTTCAGATGCTATCAATCGCCAGATCACTACACTCATGAAGTGGGCGTAGAGTACGTATCGCAATGTTACTGCAAAGGATTCATGTGCAACGACGTCCGAATAATTAGCCCCTCATTTTCCCTATGTGTATTGTTGTTCCTGTTGCTCAATTAAGTATCGTTTATGACACTCGATTACTCGATCTCATTGTATAATTTAAAGCTGGAAATAAATTCTGTCCGTTTATTCCACCGTGAAAAACATTTTTGAGAGATAAATTTAGACAACCGAAAAACACATGGAGCTGCTCATTGTTGCGCGCAACTGCGATTTGGGGTGCCGCGCTTTTGACGTTTCTCACTTTGCCGAGCCGGGGTTGCGAGCTTCGTAGCTTCCAACTCCACTCCCATTGTTCGACTAAATGAATTAGAGTTGGATTAATTTAATTAGAAAATTAAATTTTGTAACTTACTCCGTGGTGGGTGTATGCAAAGCACCGGGCGACTCAATCTTTGACGTGCAAGGAGTTGTGGCTCTCTGAAATATTTGACTTGTAAGAAGCAGAGACTTAAAGCAAAGCCATTTTTAAGTTAGGGCTTACATTTTCTTTGCCATGATCCTCGTGAATCGAATCTGGCGAAAGAGCCTCTACACCACCTTTCAATACAGACAGCAGACCCGGACCGGCTTCGTTCTTCGGCTAAAATGTTTTTCGTTGGAAAGAATGACCATGACGATTTTACCTTATAAAGCTGGTTGCGCAGGTCGGCGATTTGCTTTAAGTAGGCAGCCTCAAGATCATCAACTTCATCCAGCTGCTTTCCCAAACGTTCGATCTGAAAGCATTGAATGTACCAGAAAACATTATTCAAATCGGTTTAAAAAGTAATTAGCTTACTTCTTCGTTGAAGCCGTTCTTTTCCTCTTGAAGACTCAGGATCTCCTGAAGTTGTTCTTCCATCCTCGTCTGCATATTTTGCATCTTCGCCTCAGCTTCCTTGAGTTTCTCAACAACATCTGCGTTTTGTGCCTGCAGCTGCTCGGTCTCCTCGGCCTTAGAAGCCATTTCGGCTTTCAAGGACTGGGCCACCCGTTTTTGCTCCTCTACCTCATCCTCAAGGGCTGCTTGGGTACGGGCAAACTAAAGCATAATATATGAACTTATCAATGGCGTATCGATAAGTATAAATAAAAAGCTTTGTCAATGATGAAATTAATGAGCAAGCATACTTGGGTCTCGGAATCCATCAATTGAATTTCGCTGGACGTCAGTCGCTCTTCCGTCATATGGAGTTTTTCGGTGGTTGTTTCAAGCTTGGCTCGAATGTTGTCAAGCGTCCCAGTCATTGTCTAAACAAGTTGTTCTAGGCAGAATGCTCTTTACAAACCTTATTATCATCCACCAGAAGATCCTTGTCCTTGTTCAATTGCAGCACGAGAATGTTCAACTTCTCAATCTCCTCTTCGGCGCGATGCAGGCTCTCTTTGTCGCGCGCTTCAGCTTCTGCGAGACGCCGTTCGTAATCCACGAAAAGGTTCTTCTGATCGTCAAGCAAAGCAGTTTGTTCTTGCTAAATAGAGATTGGTTGGATTTATTTTTTCTAACTTACAAGCTGCTTGACTTGGTCAGCAATGGCTTCGGACATGGTTTGTTTTTCGGCAGCTGTGCTTTCATGTTCAGCCTTCAACAGGTCCATCTCCGACGACTTCTCAGCCAGTTGAGACGAGAGAGTCGAAAGTTTTTCTTCCAAGGCGGCCATTTCACGTTTGCATTCGACGACCTGAACAAATTCAACGTATATTTTTTTCTGGGATACAGAGTCGATAAACAACTTTTTTGAAGCTGTCTAAACTGACCTCCTCTTGCGATTGGCGCTTGTCTTCAGTGAGCTTGTCGTTAGTTTTGGCCAGATCATCAGCACGCCTTGTCATTCCTTCAAGTCCCGATCTGGCATCGTCGAGCTGCTTTGCAAGCGCATCGATTTCAGCTCTCAGTTCGTCAGTGTTTCCGGCAATGCGCTGCTCGAGGACAGCCATTTCTTGCTGAGACTTCTGTTGGCTCTCTTCGAGGAGTCGTCGGGCCTCCGATACCTACAATTCCAGTTAATGGATTTTTAAAGGGACTTGAAAGGCTGCAGTATAAGCTTATTAAAGGTATGTAACCTCAGAATTTTTGTCCAATACACCTACCTCATTTTCTAATTGCATTTTCTCGTCGAGAAGAGCTTTATTCGTGTTGTCATCAGCGCGGAGACGGGTCTCCAATTCCTCCACAGTTGCCTCCACTTCGGCTAGCTTTGTCTGATGCTCGCGCCGTAAAACATCAGTCTCTTCTGTCTTTTGTGCGATTTCGGCTCGCAGCAAAACGATCTCCTCCTGTTGTTTCGTCTCGGCCTCTTCGAGCAACTTGCGGATAGTCGAACACTGAAAACGCGATTTTTAACATTTAAAAATATTAGTGATTTTGTGTATCCAAAAATACCCACCTCCTCTTCTAGAACCTTCTTTTCATCCAAAAGTCCTTGTTTTACATTAACTTCAACGGTCAGAGAATCTTCTAGATTGTTGATCGTAGCAGTTGCAGCATTCCACTTGACGAGAATGTCGTCGTATTCTTGCTGCAACTTTTCCGCGTCGGTAGATTTCTTCGCCATTTCAGAACGTAGGGATTCCAAGTCCTGTTGATATTCCAGCAACGCCTCTTCAGGAACAGCTTGGGCAGCGACAATCTAGGAATACAGAGAAATTAAGCAAAAACAGGATGCGAACCTTTTCCTGGAGGGCATCACGTTCTTGAACAAGATCAAGATTGTACTTTTCAAGTTCGACGATTTGTTGTTCAAAGGCCTCAATCTTTGCTTTGGATTCTTCAAGCTTCCTGTTGCACTCCATGAGATTCTCGTCGTATTTCTCGAGTTTCTTCGACGTCTCGCCTTCATTGAGCTCAAGTTCTTTGATGCGCAACTCGAGTTCAGCTTGTTTCTCAATAAGGGCAAGACTCTCGCCTAGGACTTCTTCAGTAGCTTTCTAAAATCAAAGGTTTAGTAAGCTATACCCTCGGAACTATTCCTTGCTCAAAAATTTTCAACGAACCTTTTCAAGCTCTAGGATGTGGTCTTCAAGCTTTCTGATGGTTTCCTTGGCATCGACCAAGTCAGTCAGACTTTCCCGGTATACATTAGTGAGCTTCTCGTACTCCGCAGCCTTCTCCGCGGCGTTGCTTTCCCAGATTTCCGACTCTGCACGGTGCTTCTTCTGTGCATCTTCCAAAAACATTTGCAGTTCCATAAGCTAAACAAGGGGTAATAGTTGACCAAAGAATTGGAAAGCAGATTAATCTCCAAAATAAACACCTCGTTTCGTTGCTCATTCAGCTC